>VYZT01051441.1:0-16568 GCA_013400735.1 Pomatostomus ruficeps | reverse complement strand
TCGGGGACACCGGGGGCGAGGGGACACCGGGGGGCTCTCGGGTATGGGGACACCAGGGCGCTCGGGGACACCGGGAGCTCGGGGACACCGCGGGGCTCTCGGGTAGGTGCCGGGGGTAAGAGGGGATCCGGGCCGGGGCCGTGAGGGGTCTGAGCCGGAGGGAGCGGGGTCAGGGCAGCGTTGGGGCCGAGGAGCCCCTTCCCCGGGGCTGAGGGGAACTTTGAGTGGGATGTCAGACCTGACAGGAGGTTTGAGGGGGATCTTGGGCCTGAGGGGGTGTCAGGGCCGAAATGGGGTCAAGAAGCCCCTTCCCTGGGACTGAGGGGAGATTTCAGGGGGGATCTCAGGGCTATGGGGGTGTCAGGGCAGCAATGAGGCCAAGGAGTCCCTTCCCTGGGACTGAGGAGAGCTTTGAGAGGGATCTCAGGTCTGAGGGGAGGTTTGAGGGGGATCCCAGGGCTATGGGGGTGTCAGGGCAGCAATAAGGCCAAGGAAGCCCCTTCCCTGGGACTGAGGTTTCCAGGGAAGCAAACAAACCCTCCTGATTTCCCCCAAGTGCTGGGAGCGGCTGTGCCGGACCCTCTGGAGCAGGGGTTTGGGCCGCAGGGGTGAAACTGCACCTCGGTGTCCCCAGAAATCCGGGAGATCCGGGGGTTCCTGGCTCCGGGTTAATGATTGGGTTGGAGCAGGACAGAGTCCTGCAGCTCCCGGGCTTTCCTGGCTGAATTCCTGGAGGAAGAGTAGAAAGTGAAGTTAAAATTTAGAAAGGGATCCAGGGGTGAGGTGCAGGGCTGGGCTTGTCCCTGCTTCCTCTCCCTCCAAAAAAAAGCTAAAATTCCCGCTTTTCTGGGATTCGGCAGAGAATTCCCACACTTTGCTTCACCGGGTGGCACAAAAATGGGGGGTCCTGAACCAGAAATGCAGGAGAGAGAGCAAATTAAGGGTTTTTTTCTGCCGCGTTTGTGTTCAGGGAGGGATTTTGACGGTGGAAATTCAGTGGAAATTGACGGTGGAATTTGAGGGTGGAAATTGAGGGTGGAATTTGCAGATCCTCCTTAAGGGTGCCCTCACTGAGCCGAGCTCTGCCTGTTGGTCCGGGTTTATCTCATTTTTACAGCCCCTGCTGTGCTCTGGGTCTGTGTTTGGGGATGTTTATCCACACCCTTCCCAGCTGGAGGAATTCCTCCCGATCCCGAGGAATCTCCGGCTTTGTCCCTGCCATCGGTTTGCTGATACCCTGATCTCCCGGAGAGCCTTTCCTGTGCTGAATTTCACTTGTTCCCTGTAATTTACGGCCCAAATTTCATTTGATCCGAGCCTAAAGCTCCACGGAGGGAAAACGAGGCGGGACGGGAGCCCTCAGCTCCCTGTAATTACGGAATTCCAGGTGCTGAGCGGCCCTTCCAGTCCTTCCAGTCGGTTTTGGGAGCGAGAAACCCCCACTGCTGCCTGGCAGGCAATCCCCAATTCCCAGTCCTCAATCCCCAATCCCCAATTCCCAATCCCCAATCCCCAATCCCCAGGATCTCCGGGGAATTTTGGGGTTGTCCCAAATCCGAGCCCGGCCTCGTGTCCCTGCTGGAGCCAGAAACTCCTGGCGGTGCTGCAGCTCCATCCCAGCCCTTCCCAAGCTCTCCCAGGGGTTTAATTCCATTTCCACCCAGCCGGGGGGGCGTTGGAAACTCTTGGAATTATAAAAGCACCTGAGAAAGGGAAAGAGTGGAAGCAGCGACACCAGAATATTCCAAAGGTTCCTCTCCTTCCGGAGCTGTTTTCCTAATATATTTCAGTGCGGATCCCCAGCAGTTTTGGCAGGAAAAAAATCCCCCATTTTTGACCTATTCCAAACCCAGCCGAGGCTCCCGGGATCCCCCTGAGGAGGCAAAGTTTGGAAGACGTGGAAATGGCAAAATTCCGGTTGGCAAAGCTCGGGATTTCAGCTCGTTCCAGCCGATGCTGCAGCTGGAGGGGATAAAAGGGGATTGTTGAGCTGGGAAAGGACTGAAGGCTTTGTAAACACAGGGAAAAACAGAAAAACAAAGTCTCGGAATTGTTCGCCATTTTCTGGGACTTTGCAAGGAGTTTTTAATGCTGCTTTTCATTCTTACCCTCATTATCTGGGCCATCACCGGGGTTTGATTGGGATTTGGATCAGGATTTCGATTGGGGTTTGGATTAGGGTTTGATCAGGGTTTGATCGGGGTTTGATCAAGGTTTGATCAGGGTCTGATTGGGGTTTGATCAGGGTTTGGATTAGGGTTTGATCAGGGTTTGATCAAGGTTTGATCAGGGTCTGACTGGGGTTTGATCAGGGTTTTGATCAGGGTTTGATCAGGGTTTGATCAGGGTTTGATCAGGGTCTGATGGGGGTTTGATCAGGGTTTGGTTGGGGTTTGATCAGGGTTGGATCAGGATTTGGATCAGGATTTGGATCAGGGTTAGATCGGGGTTTGATCAGGATTTGATCATGGTTAGATCGGGGTCAGGGGAGCTCGAGTCACTCAGGTGCCGTCCCCTGGCAGAGCTCGGGGCAGCAGCGGCGATTTTGGGGTGGAAACACCGAAACGTGACTCAGCACTCGGCTCAGCCCTGCTGAGTCACCCGGGCCGGCTCACGGGGAGCAGCTTTGTGCTGACTCAAAACCCCAAGTTCCCCGTTTCTGTCGGAAATGTGGGCTGGGAGCGCGGGAGCCCCGGGCAGCAGGAAGTGGGGGAGGCGGATTTTGGGGAAGTGGAGGGGTCAGCTGTGTCCCCGGACCCGGGAGGGGTCAGCTGTGTCAGGGGTCAGCTGTGTCAGGGGACACTGGAGGGGGCAGCTGTGTCAGGGGACACCGGGGGGTCTCAGCTCTGTCCCCAGACCCCTGGAGTGGTCAGCTGTGTCCCCAGACCCGGGAGGGGTCAGCTGTGTCAGGGGTCACCCAGGAGGGGTCAGCTGTGTCACCGGACCCCAGGGGGTCTCAGCTGTGTCCCCAGACCCCGGGACAGCGTTTGGGGAGCGCTGACTCCGCAGCTGCGGCCTCTGCACCCCAAATTCCCCCTCCAGCCCGGGCACCCCGGGGGATCGGCCGTGGGGTGTCCGGTGGGGTCCGAGGGTGGGAATCGGTCCTGTCCTGGGCAGGGGGGGCTGTGGGGCTGCTGTGATGTCCCTGCTGTCACCTGGACAGGTGTCCTGGAGCTCCCAGGTGTCCCCAGGTGTCCCCAGCTGTTCCCGGGTGCTCTGGCGGGGTCGGGCTGTGTTTCTCCTGCCCGCGGGTGCCGTTCTGACGTCCCTGCTGTCACCTGGACAGGTGTCCTGGAGCTCCCAGGTGTCCCCAGGTGTTCCCAGCTGTTCCCGGGTGCTCTGGCGGGGTCGGGCTGTGTTTCTCCTGCCCGCGGGTGCCGTTCTGACGTCCCTGCTGTCACCTGGACAGGTGTCCTGGAGCTCCCAGGTGTCCCCAGGTGTTCCCAGCTGTTCCCGGGTGCTCTGGCGGGGTCGGGCTGTGTTTCTCCTGCCCGCGGGTGCCGTTCTGACGTCCCTGCTGTCACCTGGACAGGTGTGCTGGCGCTCTGGGCCCTAATCACGCATGTGATGTACCTGCAGGATTACTGGAGGACCTGGTTAAAAGGGCTGAGGTTCTTCCTCTCCGTCGGGATCCTCTTCTCCGCCCTCTCCGGGCTGGGCTTCTGCGCCTTCCTGGCCCTGGCCATCACCCAGCACCAGTGTGAGTACTGGGAGGGACTGGGGATACTGGGAGGGGCTGGGGACAGTGCAGGGCTCCGGCCACCTCGTGTGTTTGGGGACAGGCTGCGGAGATGTCACTGCCTTTCCCTGCCCTGCTGCGACATCGAGGCCGCCATCCAAAAAACCTGGAATTGCCTCATTTCCATGACAAAGCCCCAAAAACCCTGGGAATTGCCTCATTTCCATGACAAAGGTGGCGGCCGTCCCTCCTGGAGCGGCTCCAAGCTCGAGTGCTCCCTCAGATTTGGTGACAAAACAACTCCCGAGCGCTGGCGGCGGCGGTGACACCGCCGAGGTGCGCGAGGGTGCGGATCCAGGAATTCCCACAAATCCGGGCGCGTTCGGGGCGGGGGTCGAGCGGGGCTCCCGGGGGCTGGAATTTTCACCGAATCCCGGTTTTTTTTTTCCTTCTCTCCCCGGCAGCCCTGACTGACCCCAAGAGCTACTACCTGTCGTGCGTGTGGAGCTTCATGGCGCTCAAGTGGGCGCTGCTGCTGAGCCTCTACTCGCACCGGTACCGCGCCGAGTTCGCCGACATCAGCATCCTCAGCGACTTCTGAGCGCGGGGCCGGGCTGGGGGGACCTGGACAGCTCCCCCGGGCTGTCTGTCCGGCTGTCTGTCCGCACAGCCGGCCTCTCCTCCGCACCCGCCGATGCCGCGCCGCTCGTCCCGGGGGAGGGAGGGACGGACTCGGTGCCAGGAGCCCCCTGGGGTGGCGGTCCCTGCCTTTGTCACCGCCCCGATCCTGTCACTGCCCCTCTCCCGTGTCACCTCTGCTCCTGTGTCACCGCCCCGCTCCTCTGTCACCTTTTCTGTCACCTCTCCGCGCCCGGGAAGGGCCCGGCTGAGCCCCCCGGGAGCTCCCAGCCGGGTCCCGCCCCTCCAGGGCTGTGGGGTCGGGGCTGCCCGGGGTCGGGCCGGCAGCGGCGGAGCGCGGGTGGTCCCGGAGCTGCCCGGGCTGGGAACGCGGCTCCCGGGCGCTCCCCGGGGCGGTTTTACCGAGGATCGGGATCCCGCGGTTCTCCATAAATGCCGTGTTTAACCCTTGGCGTTCGGAGCAGCTCTGTGCGGCGAGAAGGGCGTGCAGGGCCGGGGCCTGGCCTGCCTGAGCCGCGGGGAGAGGATTCCTGGGGAAAAACGGGGAAAAAACAGGGAAAAAACGGGGGAAAAACGGGGAAAAAACGGGGAAAAAACGGGGAAAAGTGCTTTTGTGGAGGCCGGAGGAGAGGGGAGGGAACGGGGACTCCTCAGCGTGGCCCTGCTGGGGGTCCCGAGTCCCCACACTGACCCAGCCCTGGGGTGGGGTCTGCACTCCCTGGATCCAGCTCCGAGGGAAGGATCCCGGCTGGAATTCCCTGCCTGTCCCCTGGCGCTGGGACAGGAGGGGACAGAGGTCCCAGTGGCTCCAAAGTCCCCCCCGAGAGGACTCAAACCCATCCCCTTGCCCTGGACCCCTTCTCTCCCCACAGCCCCCCAAAATCCCGGTCACCCCGCCCCATTCTCCAGCTGTACCGGCCTTTCCAGCCCCATTTTTCACGGAATTGCCCGTTTTTCCCTCTGCACCGGCCTTTCCAGCCCCATTTTTCACGGAATTGCCCGTTTTTCCCTCTGCAGCATTCCTGACTGGGCAGCGTGAGGAATCTGCAGGAACTGGGGAATCTCTGCTGGATTCTGGGGGGGAGTTTGGGCTCCTGGAGGGTCCCCTTGGCTCCCAGTGTCACCAACACCTCACCGGGACCCACTGGGGGGTCTCGGCACCTCCCGAGGGTCCGGCGGTGGCCCCGGTCCCACTTTTCCTGCCCGCGGAGGGATTCAAAGGCGGCCGGAGGAAAACAACAGATTTTTCGCATTTTCCCAATCTGCTCTCAAGATGTGGCGAGGGCGGAAGCGGCGCCTCAGCGGCTCCGGATGAGCCTCGTGGGGCCGGGGACCGCGCAGGTGGCTTTGGGGCGGCACTGGGGACACCGGGGCTGGCTGGGTGTCCCCACTCCGAGGTGTCCCTGAACTCTGGGTGGGACAGAGCTGCAGCAGAGGCGTCCCCTGGCTCCCGGGGCCGTGTCCAGCTGGGTGGGCGCCGGACACACGGACACGAGCCCAGTCCTGCTGCCATTCCTGAGGGAATCCGGGTCCCCAGGGAGCGGGTTTGGTGTCGGGATGAACTCCCCGGGGCCGGGGGAGCTGGGTCGGAGCCAGGGGCTGGGAGCGGGGGGTGAACATCGCACGCGGAGCTGGGAATGGTTATTTTTAGGACGATTCTCAGCTTGGAGAGCAACCAAGGGGATAAAACGGTTCAATATGAGCCCGGCGCTTAACGAGGGGGCTGAAAATCCCCGGGCTGGGGTGTCCGGGAAGAGCCCTCGGGATGGGGTTTGTGGAGAGCCCGAAGGGGCCAAAGCCGAGCTCGGCCAAGGGGCCAGCGGGGTCCTGGCCACTCTGGGGGTCCCGGTCACTCCGGGGGTCCCGGTCACTCTGGGGGTCCCGGCCACTCTGGGGTCACAGCCACTCCGGGGTCATGGCCACTCTGGGGGTCCCGGCCACTCCAGGGTCACGGCCACTCTGGGAGTTCTGGTCACTCCAGGGTCCCGCTGCTCCTTCCAGCCTGGAGCTGGGCTGGAGCCGCTTCCCGTGGAAAGGTCATTGGTTCCCTCTCTCCTCAACCGGGAACGGGAGAAAAAGCTGGGAAAGGACTGGAAAGCCGGGAATGGGCTGGGATAACGACCCGAGGGAATCCGCAGCCCCCTTCTCCTCCTGCCCTTCCCCTGCGGTGGCTCTGCCTCACTTTTGAGTGGCTTTCACCCCTTTTTAGGCCAATAAACCCTGATCAAATCCATCCCCTCCAGGAAACCCCAAATCCCACGAGACCCCCGTGGTCCCCCTGAGAGCCCCCAGTGCCCCACAACACCGGGACATTTCCCTTCTCCAGCCTGGAAAAAAACCCCTTTTATTGCTGGTGATGGAGGAGCTGGGAATTCTCCTTCCCTGGAGAGGGGGATCCCCCCTTTAGGAAACCGGGACAGGGGGAGCCCCGGGGTGTTCGTGGCTCCCTCCCTTCCCTCTCCACCTTTCCCTAAACCCCCAAAGTCAGCTCCAGCCAGTGCAGCTCCGAGATCCCGGGGGATTTGAGCTGATCCGTGAGCCCCATAAAACCCAGAAATCGCAGAGAAACCCAACCCCAGCCCGGCCTCCCCCCCGCGCCGCGGAGATCAAACGCCCTTTAATCGGAATAGAATTTCCTGGGACAAAATGAGGAAAATCTGTGGCTCGCATCCGCCCGGAGCCGCTCCCCAGCCCCGGGCCCGTCCTGAAGGAGCTTTTCCCTCCCTCATCCCTCTGTCCCTCATCCCTCGCAGTCCCCGGAGCGTCCCGGGAGCCCCTCGGGGAGCCCGGAGCCCTCTGGGGCCGCGGGAATCGGCCCCGGAGTCCCCCTGGAAGGGCAGCGCAGGGAATCGGCCTCTCCAGCCCCGCTCCGGAGCACCGGGAACGCGTTCCAGCCGCCGAGGGAGAGTTTTCCTTTCATCTGCAGCCAGGAGCTGAGCCGGGCCTTTCGTCTCTCCTCAGACGCGGCTTTGAAGGCTCCGGGGGTGTCCCAGATGTGCTGCGGGGCGGGAGAGGGCGGGGGCGGCTCCGGGATCGGGATCGGGATCGGGATTGGGATCGGGATTGGGGTCGGGATCGGGATTGGGGTCGGGAAGGCTCTGGGAGAGCGGGGTCCTTCCCTCTGGGGCGGCCGGGGGGCTCCGGCCAAGCACCCCCAGCCTGNACCCAGCTTTGGGACACCCAGGCCTTGGGGACACCCAGGCTTTGGAGCACCCAGGTTTTGGGACACCCAGGCTTTGGGACACCCAGGTTTTGGGGACACCTGTGGGCTGCAGCTCCAGGGGCTCTTCCAAACCCCCTTTGGGCTCCAGTTTGGCCCGGAGAGAAGCAGGAACCTGAGTCAGCTCCAAGGAATCCCACAAAAATAACTTGGCGTTGGTGGCTTTGGGGCCCATCCCTCCGTCCGTCCATCCCTCTGTCTGTCCATCCCTCTGTCCATCCCTCCCTCCCTCCTCTCTGCAGCCCCCCTCCCGCTCACAGGCTCTGGAAAACATCCTAAGGAAGACTGGGATTTAATCCGGGTGCTCCGCAGCTTCTCCCTCTTTTACTTCCCCTGCCTGGGCTGACCCGGCTCTGGCTGCCCCCAGGAGAAGAAAACCCCAAGTTTTTCCCCCGTTTTCTCTCCAGTTGCCCCCAGGAAAAGAAAACCCTGCGTTTTCCCCCATTTTCTCTCTTTCCCGGTTCCTGACCCCAGGAGCACCAGGGGTGAGGCTGTGAGGGAGCAACGTCCCGGCTCTGCTCCATGGGAATGGATCCCGCGGTTCATCCCGACCCCCGGGATCACCCCCAGGGACCCCCAGGGACCCCCTGCACCTCCCGGCCCCCCAGCCTGGCCGCGTTTCGCCATCCCCGAGTTCTGACGGATCCCGGCGCGTTCCGGGAGCGTGAGGTCACCGCGCCGGGGAGAGGCTCAGGGGCCATCCCATCCATCAGCCCGGCATCAAAGCACCCCCGGGGTCCCGATCCCAGCCCGGACCCCCAAATTCCGCGCGGTTTCCGCGGCAACCACACGCGGATGCTCCGCGCTTTCGGCTGCCCCGCAGCTGTTTCCACTCGAGGTCTCCATAACTGGAAAAACCTGCGGGTCCCGCGGCGCTTCCCGGCCCCCACGGGCCGTTCCCGGCTCCCTTTCATCTTCCCCCTTTATCAGCGTTATCCTCATTTTTCTGAGAGGTTTTTTTTTGTATTTTTTTTTCATGCGGGATGAAACGGGGATTATTTTTGTCCTCTGGAACAAAGAAAAGGAGCTTGGAAAGAGAAAAACGGCAGCAAAGCAAAACCAAACCGTCTGAGGTCACCAAAGGCTCGCCCGGCACTGCCAAGGCCACCCCTGACCGTGTCCCCAAGTGTCACCTCTGCTTTTAAATCCCGCGGGGATGGGGGCTCCACCCTGGACAGCCGGACAGCCCTTCCCAGGGGAATTTTCCCAAAATCCAACCTCAGCCTCACTCGAGGCTCTTTCCTGCTCTCCTGTCCCTCGTCCCCTGGGAGGAAAATCCCCCAAAACCCCAAAATCCTCCTCGGGGAGAGGGGACGGGGGAAGAGCCGGAGGAGACGAGTCCAGAGGGGCCGGGAATTGCTGGAATTGGGAATTCAGCTCTCCCACCCGGTGACTGAGTCAAGTGAGCTGGGCTCGGCTGAGTTGTTTTTTTTTTCTCTGAGGCTTGAAATTTTCCCCGATGTGTCAAAAGCAGCACCAGAAAACCCCCAGCGAGCTGGAGGAGTTATTGAAACCACTCTGGTGCCTCGTGACCTTTCCATGAGAAGTTTGGATGAACATCCTCCCAGAAAAAAAAACACTCCCTGAAAGGGCGAATTGAAATGTTTGAGGGAAAAGCCGCAAACGCTCCGAGTGCGGGGACAGAAGCCCCTCGGGGCGTGGGGCTGCTCCTTCCTGCGCTTCAAAGCTCATTGTGTTCCGGGATCCCGGCCCCGATCCCAAACCCCCTCCCCCGGCCAGAACCGCTCTCCCGGTGAAATTCAATTCAATTTTATTTCCTTTTAAAAGCAAAACAATAATAATAAAAAAAAAGAATTAATTAAGGAATAAAGGCCAGGCACAGCCCGAGCCTCAGCTGGAGCTGCGGGCAGCTTCCCAGCCCTCGGCAGCGCTGCTGGAGCCGAGAGCCCCGAATCCGGCCCCGATCCCACTCTCTGGGGGATCCTCGGCCCCAGAGGGCAGAGAGGTCCTGCCCTTCCCCTTCCTCTTCCCATTCCTGTTCTTCTTTTCCTTCCTATTCCCCTTCCTTTTCCCTTCCCCTTCCCCTTCCTTTTTCCCTTCCTCTTCCTCCCCGGAGCGCCTGGATTTCTTTGGCAGGAATTTGGTGTTGGATGAGGGCGATGGGGGTGTTGTGGGATGCCGGGAATGGAGGCAGGGAAGGGACAGATGGATGGATGGATGGACAAATGGACACAAACTCAAGAGCCCCATGGATGCCCATCTCCCTTCGGTTGCTTCTCCCTTTGGATTTTGGGGATTCCCGGATCGTTTCTGCAGCCCCCACGGCCCCACGTCCCCACCCACGTCCCTCGCAGGTGAAAGTCTCCTCCTCCACCCCAAACACGGGGAAATTTCCTTGCGGGGTCAACTGGGTTGGAAAACAATTCCAGAAAAGACCCAGAACACCCCAAACCCAGGGCTGAGCTCCACGGCTGGGGCTCCCTTGGCACCGTGAACGTTCCCTGACATCCGGGCGGCAGCCGGAGCATCTGCGCCGGGGGCTCGGGGTGGCGGTGGGGAGGGAGAGAGGAAATCTGGAACCCATAAGCTCCAGAGCCGGCGGCGCTCCCCTGCATTGGCTGCGCCTGGTCCGCCCCCGGCCCGCTCGCCCTATCAGCAGGAGCCGAGCCCGAAGTCATCCCCGCGCCCTCCTCTCCGGGCCCAAAGGAACGGCCAAGGAGCTCCTTGGAGGGCTCTGCGGGGCTCGGGGCGCCCGGGGAGCCCCGAGGGCGAATGCTCCGGGCGGTGCCACCCGAGCGGCCGTCGGCTCCTCGGCCGAGGCCATGAAGGAGGAAAACCCTTCCCCGGCGTCGCCCGAGGGCAGCGCGGCCACCAGCGAGGACGAGGCCGAGCGGCCGNGGCAAGCGCAGCCGGCGCAGCCCGGCCCCGCAGCCCCCCGAGGACGCCCACGCCCAGCGCGTCATCGCCAACGTGCGCGAGCGCCAGCGCACCCAGTCCCTCAACGACGCCTTCGCCGAGCTGCGCAAGATCATCCCCACGCTGCCCTCGGACAAGCTCAGCAAGATCCAGACGCTCAAGTTGGCCGCGCGCTACATCGACTTCCTGTGCCAGGTGCTGCAGAGCGACGAGCTGGACCACAAGGTCGCCGCCAGCTGCAACTTCCTGGCCCACGAGCGGCTCAGCTACGCCTTCTCCGTGTGGAGGATGGAGGGCGCCTGGTCCATGTCCGCGTCCCACTGAGCCGGGTACGTACGGCCGGGACCCCGCCGTGTCCCTCCTGCTCAATCCTGCTGGGAATTGCCCCTCCTGGCGCTCCAGGGATGAGAGATTTGTCCTTCTGGACCTCAGAGAGGGAGGAGGTGTTGGTTCCCGAGCTGCCCTGGAGCCCCTGATCCCACTCAGCAGGGCCTGGCCCAGGGCAGGAAGGGTTTAAAAGGGGCTTTAAAAAATCTGATTTATCCCCAAAATCAGATTTATCCCCCTCCTGGCCATGCTGGGGCTGCCGAGGTGTCAAACTCAGCACCCCAAAGCCCTGGGGTGGCCTCGTGTCCTCCAGCCCACCCGGCTTCTCCCCAATCCCTCTCCCGGAGCTCTGCGGATGGGATGGGATCCCTGATCCCGCTGGATCTGCGGGAATCCTGTGTGGGATGGGGGAGTCCGATGGACTCAGCCCCACCAGCCACCAGCTGAGTGTCCTCCAGGGTGTTGGGAGGGGAAAAACCCAATTTTTGGAGTTTTAGGGCTGGGAGGAATCGGGAACAGGAGCAGCAGGGTCGGCGAGGTGCCGGCGCTTCCCGCAGGGCAGGAGCAGAAAGTTCCAGAGGATTTTCTCAAGCTGGGAGCTCCGGGGACACCTCACGGGAGCCCAGCTCGGACCAGGGCTCCTCCAGGCTCCCCTCAGGCACCAAACGGCCCCAAATTCGAGGCCCCAGAGGTGCCAGCGCTGGCTCGGGGGTTCAGCACCTCCCAGGCGATTCCAGGATGGGCCACGGTGGAACTGCCTTCCCCAGCCAGACCCCAGGAAATCTGACACTTCGCTGGATTTGTGTCTAGATCCCAATTTCTGGGGTTGTTTCAGGCGTTAAATCCTGTCCTTGGGTGACACCGGGGTCACCTCCCCTCGGGGCCGGCCGGAGGAGGAGCGGGCGGCCCCTCGTCCTCGCCCCCAGACCCATTTTTCTCGCTCTGCGTGCAGGGCCGGCACCGCCTCCCCTCCCGGAGCTGTTTATTTAAGCCGAGCTCTTGGCAGGAGCGGCGCTCCCGTGACAAACAGAGGGATTAAAGACCCTTGGGTGGCTTTGGAGAGCTCCCGCGGGCGCGGCGGGATCGGCATTCCCGTTAAAATCCATCCCGGAGCGGCTCCGCGCCCGCATCCTCCAGCTGGGGAGGGAATCACGGTCCCCGAGCCCCCCCTGAGGCATTTTCGGGTCACCCCCGCGGCATTTTGGGGTCCCTCCCGCGGCATTTTGGGGTCCCGGTGAACGATCCCGGCCGGGCGGGGAGGGACGGGGAGCGGGAATTCTCCCAGAAAAGCCCCAAAAGCACCGGGGGGGGAAAGCGGTGCCGGGCTGGGAAGGACGGAGCGGAGCCGGGGCTGGCGGCGGGGCTGGGATTCCCTAATGGGAAGCAGCCCCGGGATGGCGGAACGCGGCCGATTGAACATCAAAGGGGCCGGGAGAGCGGGATGCGGATGAGCCCCTGAGCTCCGGGAGCCATCGGCGGGGAAAGAGCGACGGAGCCCCGAGGCAGCAGAAATCACCTCAGCCCAGCTTTTCCCGGCACAGCCCCGGGCGCTTTGAGACGGTTTCTGTCCCCGCCGGAGGAGCGAGCGGGGCCGGAGCTGCCGGGGGGGCTGACGCTCCTCGCCCTTCATTTGTCTCCGGGATTTATCGCCGCTCCCGCGCTGCCCTCGCTTAATTGTCTCTCCTGAAAGACCTTGGATAAATCTTCCCTTTGGGGATCGTTGCTCTCGCCTGGAATCGGCTTTGTCTGGCGGCTGCTTCATTTGCTTTTATTTATAAACACCTCAGGCTGCTGCGGGGCAGCGGGGGAGCTCGGGAACGGCTCCCAGCCCTATTCCTTATTCCCTATTATTCCCTATTCCCTATTATTCCCTATTCCCCTGCTTGGGAAATCCATTTCCAGCTGCTTTAAAAGCTTCTCCCAGATCCCTCTGCAGCCCGGCAGGAATTGTCAAGGACTGGAGCCGCTGGATTCATTTTTCCAGCGAAAACCTCCGCGTTTCCATCAAAGAGGGAAAAAAGCACCCGAGAGCACCGGGCTGCTCCCCACGGCAGGGTCCCCGCGCTGCTCAGGATTAATTAAAATTAATCCAGACGTAAAATCACCGATCCGGCCCTCGGGAAGGTGGAAATGTCCCCGGGTTCATGGAGGGATCGGCCTTGGGACACCTCCCCACGAGGATCGATCCCCCCGCGCCCCCGGAGCCGCTCCCGAGCTCTCCCGGAGCTGATTCCCCGCTCCATCCTCCCGCCGGGGCTGCCCGGCTCCCGCTTCCCCATCCGCGGGGCTCCCGGAGGTCAGATCTGCGGGAAAAGCTGGGATTTGGGGGTTTTTAATCCCCGGGCTCAGGTTTGGGGAGCTTTCCCGGCTCTGGTCCCGCTGGGTCCCCGCGGGACGGATCTGCGGAATTTGCGGGATTCGGGATCCTGGGTTGACCCCGCTGTCTCCCCCAGGTCTCCGCCTCGCTGGAAGCGGCTCCGGCACCCGAAAGCCCTCAGGAGAGAGGAGGGAACGACCCCCGACCCCCCGAGAGGCGCCGGGGACCCCTCAGAGCCCGGGAATGGCCCTCGGGAGCCGCACCGGGCACCGGGAGCTGCACCGGGAGCTGCACCGGGCGCGGCCCGGGGGCTCCTGGGGCTGTCACCGCTGTCACCCGCAGGTGAGGAGCGATCCCGGTGTCCCCCGGGATTGCCGAGTCCTTCCCGGAGCCTCCCGGAGCTGAAAATTCCCCCCGGGATTAGGGGAAGGACCCCGGGGGCCTCTGCGCCTTTATCCCGCTCCGAGGGGTCTGTGCCGGGGCGTTCCCGTGGATTGTGTTCCCGTGGATGTTCCCATGGATATTCCCAGGGATTGAGCTCCTGGTGGAACCACGGAATTCCTCTGAATTTATGGGAAACCGAGGCTGGAGCCGGACCCGGCGGGAATGGGGGATTTGGGGCCGTCTCGGGAACTCTGAGGGGGTTTGGGGACGCAGAGAGGATGGGGAGGGGACGAGGGAGGTATCGGGGTCCGGAGAAGCCCCAGGAAGGCCCGGAGCGACTCTTCCTGCCCAATTCCCGATTTTTACTGCGCTGGGAGTGGATTCCCTGCTCCGCGGAGTCGACTGCAGCCTTCAAAAAACCCCGGAGGTGCTTAAAAAAACCCCCCAAAACTCCGTTAAAAACGGGGCTGTGCTGGCTT
Organism: Pomatostomus ruficeps; assembly: GCA_013400735.1. Lineage (NCBI taxonomy): Eukaryota > Metazoa > Chordata > Aves > Passeriformes > Timaliidae > Pomatostomus > Pomatostomus ruficeps. The sequence continues at coordinate 2,646 of VYZT01051441.1, read as the reverse complement.
CGTTCAGCGCCTCTCGGGAAGGATTTTAGAGCCTTCAGGAGTTAAAATCTTCTTTCAAAAAATAATAAATCGCGCTTGAAAAATAAAGGGCAAAAAAACCCCCCCTAATTGTGGAGTGAGACTCCGGTTTCCAACCAAAGCTTTTTTTTTTTTTTTAAAAAGTAAAATCTATTTTTAAAAAATATTTTCAAGTATTTTGGTGCGTCTTGTTTTTTTAAAAAAATCCCTGCGTTGGCTTAAAATGAGCGAAAAAACCTTAAAATGAGTAAAACATCATCTGACCCCTTTTTGGGGGGAAAAGCCCCCAAAAAGTCCGTGCAGGGTGGATTCCTCTGGGTAAAAAAAGCTCGGGGGGTCCCCTCATCCCCTGTCCCCCCATGGGACCCCAAAGCCCACCCGGGGAGCTCCTGAGGGGTCTGGGGGTGTCACCCTGCCCCAAGTGTCCCCCCGCGCTGTGACACCGCGTCCCCGTGTCCCCCGGCCCTGGAGGGACGCACGAAGGGTTCGATTCCTCCAAAGGCTTTTTTCTGTTTAAATTTCTCCTTTGTTTTTGTTTTTGTTTTGCTTTTTTTACAAAATCTCCTCCCGGTGCCGCGGCCGGAGCTGTCCCCGCTCCCCCAGCTCAGCCAGGGCTGTGTCCCCTCTGTCCCCTCTGTCCCCTCTGTCCCCTCAGCCCGGCCCAGCCCCGGGACTCCCCGGGACCTCCCAAGACCCCCCGGTCCTTGCGGGAAATCCCTCGGGATGCGGGGAGGGCTCTGGGGGCTCCTGGAATCGGGAAAAGGCGAATCGGGACGGGGCCCGCGGTTCGGGGGCTCTGCCGGCCCGGGATGGGGACACGGAGGGGACCGGGGGGCTTTGGGTGTCCCTGGAGGGGCAGCGGAGCCCAGGGAGGCTCCGGGGGGCTCAGGGGGTGCCCGGAACGCGGCCGGGCCGGGGCTGCAGGGACCGACACCCACCCCGGTGCCGAGAGCGCCCGCGGCCCCTCGGAAAGGCGGGATCGATCCCGGAATTCCCCCGGGAAGAGCGGCCGGGGTCACATCGGCGCTGTCGGGGTCCATAGTGCAAATCAGAGCCCGGGGCAGCGGCCAGCGAGGGCCGGAGGGACCCCCGGACACTGCCCGCGCTCCGGCCTCACTCTTCCCTCACCGGGGATGCTCCGAACCCTCCTCGGTTCGCTCCGAACCCTCCCGGCCCCGTCACCGCCGCTCCCGTGCCCCAGCGGGGCAGGGGGAGCCGGGAAACCTTCGAAACGGGCGCGGAGATCCCGTCCCGGCCGAGCAAACCCCAGGCTGCTCCTCCCAGGCACGGGGGGAGCGCTGGGAGCCGTCCCAGGGCGGTCCGAGTGTCCATCCCAATGTCCAGCGGCTCCCGGGTGAGGAGAGTCCCGGGAGTGGGGGGGTCTGTGCCCCGAAATCGGGGAGGGGACTCCGGGCACGCCCCGGGCTCGGGGCTCTCCGTGGTCCTGTCCCGCTGGATGCGGGAATGTCCCTCCCGGGAGTCCCGGCCCGTCCGGGGCCGCGAGGGGACGAACAGGACCCGGGATCCTGGCGGGGTCCGGTCACTCCCGGGGCCGGTCACTGCGCCATGGGCTCCTCCTGCTCCATCGGCTCCTCCTGCGCCCTGCGACCGGAACGGGACCGTCAGCGGGACCCGGGGCGGTGACAGAGGGTGGGGGACAGGAGGGGACCCTGCGGGCAGGGGCTGACACCCCCGGCAGGAGGATTTGGTCTGGATTTCATTCGGGAAGAGCCCAGCACGGCATTCGCAGGATCCCGCCCTGGTCCCGAGCTCCAGAACCTCATCCAGGGCGGGGAAACCCGGCCCTGCCCCGCTGCCACCCCCGGGAGTGTCACCTCTTCTCCACCATCACGGCCACCGAGAGGGACGCCAGCGCTGTCACCGTCTCCACCTCGTCGGCCTCGTGGTGCTGAGCCTCGAGGAAGGAGCAGCTCAGCTTGGAGGCGAAGCGCTGCACGGCCACCCAGTATTTACCTGCGGGAGGGGACAGCAGGGGCTGGGGACAGCGGGACAGGGCTGGCCCGGGACAGGGACGGCCCAGGACAGGGACAGCCCAGGACAGGGATGGCCCAGGTTTCTGGATGTCCCAGGACAGGGCTGTCCCAGGACAGGGGTGTCCCAGGACAGGGGTGTCCCAGGTTTCTGAATGTCCCAGGACAGGGGTGTCCCAGGTTTCTGGGCTCCCCCCCAGGGTCTCGGATGCCCCGTGAGGACCTTTAAGGTCCCTCCCAATGCCCCCCCAGTCCCTGTTTCCCGACACTCACTCTGGACCTGGATCACGGCCTCCAGGGAGCGCACGGCGTTGGCGTTGGGCTTCTGCCTCATGCTCTCCTCGGGGAGCGGCTCCGGCTGCGGGGGACACGGGAGGGTCACGGTGGGGCTGTGCCCGGGCTGGGGTGGTGGCATCGGTCAGGGCCAGGCCAGCCCCGGCTCTCACCTCGTGGCCCAGCAGGGCGGACACGCAGGCCTCGGACGCGTCACAAATGGCCGTGAGGTCGTGGCCCCCCTCCAGTGCCAGCACCACGGCCCCCCCGGCCAGGCTCATCAGCTGCTTGGTCATGTAGCCAAAACCTGCGGGACAATCCCGGGAATGTCACCTCCCCTGCCCAAATCCGGCCCCAAAATATC
>VYZT01051440.1:177356-266558 GCA_013400735.1 Pomatostomus ruficeps | reverse complement strand
TACAGTTACATATATAACAATACAAGGGGGCGGGGGAGAGCACAAACATCCTATGGGGCAGGAGTGCGGGGTTTGAATTTGGCGGGCTTTGTATAGGATTGCGAAATACAGTGCCCTCTGGGGGGGAAACCAGATGCCGAGGGAGGGAGGGGGAAGACAGCACACCCTGGTCATGAGGAAAAACCGAAACCTGGCCAATAGCACACTGCAACACTAATTTTACACTGTATTTTCCTTGATTCAGATCATCTCCTTACAGCTGCTTTTACATATTTTTCATCTTAAACAATGTATGTCTTTCCCAAAAGAGGTATGGTACTCCAGAAAAGGACTGACATGTCTGATTCACACTGTCTTTGAGACAGCCTCAATGCAGTTGATAGAAGCATGTTGAGAAAGGGATAGAATTAGTCAACAATCAAATCTTATTTTCATTGCTTGAATATGTTTGCACAAGAATTTCTTGGAAGGGTAACAAACACTACCATGCACTACCATGGCCAAGGTTTTTACATCCACCAGCTTTATTTATTCATGCTCTGAACTGCTGCTGGTTTCTGCACACATTCCCTATGAAAGGGTGCAGCACAGTGGGTCTGATTTTATTAACAGAATATTTTTTGCTAGAAGCTCTTTGTCAGATCAAATCATTGCTCTGCAAGTAGCAGGAGCAGTGCAAGCAGCAGCTTTTCCATCAGCATTCTGCACAGAACAAAGGTGCAGTTCTGCAAATAAGGACTTAGTGCATGTCTCTTTGTTTTCTGTTGGAAGGGGCACAACAGCCGCATGTTAAGTGTATTTAAAAAGCTTTAGTTTTTGGATCCAGGTCAAAAAGGAAAATATCTTTTACCAGTGTGTCCCAGACAGGGTTCTCTAAGAAGAACACAGCTGTTGCTGTGCTATCTTATCTCTTCTCAAAAGACAAATCTTTTCTTGTCCAAACTGTGAAGGAGATTTATCATTCCTATTGTGCTGACACTGCTGGTCCAAGCTCTGCTTGCTTTCCTGAATCAAATCAACAGGACTTGTTCCAGGCACCAGCACTAAAATAATTAAGAAAATAATGCTCGTGGGAGGGAACTCATTTTGGAAATTCTTCATGTTCATAGCTCAGAGTAATACAGCAATCAAGAAATCAGTACGTTTCATCTCAAAAAGTAACTCAGAAATCTTAATCTCTGACTGTTACAATAATCCTTAAAATATTATTTTTTATATTTTTTAGCCTTCAGAGATCATTTCATACTAGCTGATTTTAATAGTTTTTATCAATATATGCAGCATTTTGAGATGAGTGAAAACCAGCCCAGTTATATTGTACAATCCAGCGTAACTATAGTGTCTGACAGACAAACAGTAGTTATTAATTTGATTGCAGATCCCTCATATATGTATTTTAAGGATTACTATTATTTAGCCTCATAATTTTTTCAGGAAATGAAAATTTTATTGGAAAGGTCTGACATAAAAAAAAACCTGGGTGTAAATTTTGTTGAGTTTTGAAGTGTACAAAGAAAATATTTCTTTACCAAGAGGATAGTCAGACACTAGAACAGGCTTCCTAGGGAGGTTGTGATACCTGTCAATGTTCAAGAGGCATTAGGACAATGCCTTTAATATCCTTCAGCATTTGGTCAGCTCTGAAGTGGTCAGGCAATTGGATAAATGATCATTGTAGATCCCCTTCAGCCGAACATATTGAGTCTGATCTAATCTGGTCTAGTCTATATAATTATTTTATTTTGATGTAAAATATTCTTTATCGTTTTCTTTTATAAAATCCTGATATTTAACATAAGTGTTAAAGTACCTCAGGAGGTCAAAATGCGTAAGTGAGAACATTAACTGCGCTCAACTCATGAGGCCCAACTTTTCCCAAGCGACAAGGCAGAACTTTGCCCAACTCCAAGTTCTTCTTTGGAGCTGTGGGCTCACAAGCAGAGGCATCATTCTGTGTTTGATTCTGAGGCTTTCACGGTGCTTAGCATGCACTTCAGAAGAGCAGCGTGAGGTACGTGCTCTTCTCCCTGACTTGATCTGCTGAGAGTATATCCTGAAGCTCATTACTGTTACTTTCTTCCTTGATGTTAAGTAGTAAATATGCTACAGGGAGGAAAGGAATAGCAACGAATTTTTTATGGGAAGAGCCTATGATCTTGAATAAAATGTAGGCAACACCATTACAGAGAGGTGCCCTAGTTTTTGCTGTCACAATCTTCCAGACTGAAATAGCCGGGTTTCATTTTGTGTGCTATCTCCATAGGAAAATGAAAGCAGAAATTCCCATTTATATTTTAAGTATAAGCATCCTATGCCAAGGATGCCCTCAGCCATGTGCTTCACAGAGCCATGATCACATTCTGCTGCTCTCCACAGTTAGACCTGCTGAAATCAGCATAAGTAAAGTACATCACCTCAAATGTCAGCTTTTACTCCAATATAGACACACACTGTCTCATTTGAAATTTACTGGAATTATCTGACACATATAAAGAGTTCATATGGAGTTTCTGTACGAACAAGTTTTTGGTTCTGGATGCTATAAAGAATGGATACCTCAATACAGCTAACATCTGTGAAATAAAATATTCTCTCAATTCTTTATTGTTTTCCATTTTGTTGCAAATCCACACATAATCTTTGCTGATCAGAAGACCTAAGAAAACATTCTTTGTAGATTCTTTTTACTTACATTGAAATTATGTAAAATGAGTTTATTGCACCTGTATTTGATAAAACTTGTGATTCTCAGAATCAGTTCAGAAAAAATTGCTTCTAGCAATAACTAGACTAGGGGTTAAGAAGGGAAAGGTGCTTAATCTGATCTGCCATGCTTATTTGCTTTAAATTCCCCCCATAATTCATTGTAATTTTCTCTTTCCCAGTCAATAGTCCACAGGGAAGGCTGTGATACTGTTTAGCTCTACTATCAATTCCACACTTGGAGTTTGAGTGCCCAGAATAAGGAGCCATACAGCATTTTTTTCCACAGTAATATTCCATGTGCCCTCTTATCCTCTAAAAAGTCTGAAGTCCTTTAAGAAAGCTTACTTTTTGTAGATTGAAAGGCTAATTCCCATTCGTTTGAGAGAAACGAACAATTCCAAAGCCAATTGCTGGAAAGTTACTGATGTCCAGTAGCTTGTTGATGTGTTGGTTCACCTTACAACATGCTCTGCATGGAAAGACTTATGATAAGTTGTATAATCTGAATCACTGGTTATATTTATCAAATTTAATAAACTTCAGAATTTTTTTGCACACTCAAGATCATTATTAGATTTTAAGTCTCTACAGACATGAAGTAAATAAAGTAGTGTATAAGCATAAATTGTCCTCACTCTTCAGAAAGGTTAAATTTAATACAGAGATTATCTTAATAAATTATCTTAATTTATTCAAGGAAAAGGCAAACAAAATATTCCCTACAAAAAGGTGAGTGAAACAAGTGTTCAAATTTATCTGCTGAACTACAGGCTGAACTATTCTAGTCTGGCAGAAGGGTCATGTAATTCAGATCACTTTAGCCTGCATTGAAAAATAGCTGAATTAACTCAAGTGACTTTGCACCTATAATAAAAATAAACACAGAGCTCATCACTATAGCTCAATTAATGCAACTTAGCCTGCTACATTATAGAAGCTTTGTGCCTGTCTCCTTTCTTTTATTAGGATCATTCAAGGACCAATTTCAGTATATGGATTATTTGCTTCATCACCTGTGAAGAAGGAACATGACAGTAATTTTGTACAGCTGTGCACACACACAGGTTTGACAGTAAGAGGATTCCATTCCCTCATTTTCAGCCTGTGCTGACTGTGGAATAGAACAACATGTCAGGCTGTGAAATTATAACATTGCATTGCACCTGGTGTAACATTAGAAAACATGCTTAGAGCTGAGCCATGGTGATTTCATTGGAGTCAGTCTGTTTTGCTTTTACAAGTAAATACAGAATTAGGTTTGAGGATTATGGAGTTTTTAAAAAATTCACTAATTTTTGATCTCTCCATAGCAAATACATTAACCTGTTATAAAAACTAAATATAAGGGTTGCAAAACAACTGTGAGAGACATATTTTACTTTACACATTTGCCTTTATTAAGGGTTTTATATTGCAAAAATAAATGAATGTATTTTTCACATCAGCTGTGCAAGGGAACAGAGGTGGAATTTATTATGAACTTAATTCAATTGCTTTGCATAATGAGAAAGAAGATCACTGGCGATGTAATACCTCCTCTTGGACCAAGGTGGTTAAAGGGAGAATTCACCTGATGATAATGGGCTTTGAGATTACAAATGTTAGTTGTTTGCTTCAGAACTTGCTATTTGTCATGGAATTACCATACTAAAGTTACCACCTTTGTGAAAAAATTAATTATAATTGCTTTTCTCTAAGATGTGCTGAATACATGTAAATCTGAGCAATTAATAAATATTATGTCTCATTTGTGTATGCTATGGATTAAGAAAATGGCAAAAGAAATTTTTTCCTTTCATTTGTGTGCATGAAATTTTGAGTATTCAGAAAGAATGCAGCAAAATTGCATCAATAAACATTAGGACAGAAGAGGTAAATTTACTCAAATTGCACTAACTACCCATCACGAGACCCTAAGTGTCCCTGAGAAAAGTTGTCAGATAACGGGACAAATTTGTTCCATTCTCTACTCATGGAAACAACTTGACCCTTCATTTTTAATCTTCTTCAAGACAATAAATAGCTTGGAAAATAATTTTGGAGATTAATGCTAGGTTGTTTAGACAGGCATCTTTTTTTCTTTCTGGCTCTAATTAATATTTTGCAGCTGATTGAATGGCTATAGCAAATAGGCTGGGAGACTTCCACCTGAGAATTATCAAAACCCTCAGGTGGTGTCCTTTCCTTGACTGTGGCACAACTTCTCAGCTGAGGTAAAGGAGGTGCTATCACATCCAAAGTAATGTTCTCAATCTCCAAATAGGCAATTACCCAAGATGCTCTCCATCCTGGTGTCAGTAACACAGTTGTGTGAGAAAAACTAGATCTGAAGCATAGATAAATGTCCCGGTTTGAGACAAATTTTGGGAGCAGACTCCAAAAATGTGTCTCCTCTAAAAAGGCGGAATTACAGCCCCTCCCCCCAGCCAAGGTTCGGAATTAAAATCTTCTTGGAGGGACGTGAAAAAGAGCTGTTTATTTAACAAGCAAGGTGCACATAGGCATAAAAAAAAACAAAACAAAACAAAACTTGAATAATATTAGACAGTAAACCTTCTCTACTGTGGAGAAAGATGGTGAATTTTTCAGAGTCTCTCCTTTCTCTGGTTCAGCTCCTCCTGAAGATTTGGCCTGGCTGGGCTGGGGCATCCTGCAGCTCCTGGCGAGGGTCCCGCTGACTGTCTCCTCCAGAGATGGTCTGATTTTTTCGGATAGGAAAAAACAAGCCAAACAGTCCAAAAAAAGGAAAGAAAAACCAAAAGAAAACTGCAATCCCAGTGGGAAGGGGAAAGAAAACCCCTCTGTCCTAACTCACAGCTGGACAGACTACTGGAAGGAAAAAAAAAAACCAAAAAAACTTGAGCTTTATCTCAAAGAGATAAAAACAAACCATACCAGGTTTCTCCCTGCTAGCTCAAGGTTACAGGACCCATTCCTGGGCTTAAGCAGATGATAGGGAAAAAAAAAAAATACAGAGCATAAAAAACACCCCAGAACAATAAAGAAGGAGGAGACATCATATTTTTATATTTGTGAGTCATTTTCCACACTTCCACTGTCCCTTTGCCCATTCATACAGGCAAGTCTAAAGGCCAGCCAGTGTCTTTCATTAGATACCAAAGAAGTATTCAATCAGACACAGGGATATGAAACACTACTTCTTTTATCAGTCTCTCTTTCTAAACTAAATAATTTAAAACATTTGTATCACAATCTCACTTGGATTTTTACATAAATACTACTAATAATTGATTAGCAATTGCAAATGATGTTCATATCTAACCATTATCTAATTGTTAGCAGAGCACCACTCCTAGTACACATTCACCAAAAACTAGATGCTGTGCTCTCCTCAAAAATTAATAAATTCTTTTACATGCACTTCAAAGGTTGTATGGTTCAGGTTGCCTAAAAGAAGAGTGGCAGAATGGTAAACTAGTTTTAAATCCCTTAAAGTTATCCATAAGATAAAAGAATTCAGCATTCTGATAAGATAAATATAAATTGAGATTTTACTACAGATCTGTAGAATACTAAGATCTGGAAGATAACTTATCATTAAATCTCAATAAAACAGAATTGAAAATATTATTCATGAGATTGTTTCCAAGCCTAAATAGTAATAGTTAATTCAAGTTATATCAGCTACAGTGGTGCTATGCTGACTGGGTCACTCAAATAGTGCTACTTCTGTGAATTGATATAAAAATTGGGACTGGAAACTTCTGTAATACCATTAAATTCTGTAAAAGTGAATGTAGCACTGCATTTTTTCCTGACCTACTTTTCTGCAGTATTTCTGGAAGGTGTTAGTGCATTTGGGTTGAATGCAGATGTGGAATTTAGAAGAGAAGTATAACAGATGTCATTATTATGTTTTAAAAAATTTGAAATAGAATCTGATAGCTATGTTTATATTAATTCAATTATATCGCTACAATTTTTACCTAAACTTAATACAGGTTGAAAGTAGATTATCTCAAAACTGAATGTTTTGGCAAATGAATGTTAAATATTGCAGGAATTTTTGCAGCAGTCTAGATTATCAAGTTAATTGCCATCATCTGTACTTTGTTGTTCATGTAAAAGCAATTATTACATTCATTTTAATCAGCAAAAATTTCTAGCACAATTCACAGGATATTTCAGAGCCTATTAAAAGAATGAAAAGTGCTTTCACCCACTAAAAATCATCAGTTCAGATAGGTCAGGACCTCTGATGAAGCCCACAAAAGCAGATATGTTGGGTAGCTCTGGTCAGAGCTAGATTCTTCCTGTTCTCTGAGCTTTTCAGATTAAAAGCCTCTGCCAAGCTTCTTATGCAGAAGTTTGTTGCTACTAGCTTTGTCCCCTGAGACCCCTCTGTGATTCACAGGTTGGACAGTTGCATTTCTTTTCCTAACATCGGAGTAAATAAATCTTTTAGGGACTTTCTCTTCCCCTGCACAATTACCAAAATTGTCATTTCTCTAAAACCCTAAAAATAGCTGGCAAATGAAAAGAATATTGATAAATGAGTACCAACCAATTTTTTCTTCTTATTCAGATAGTAATAACTTCTCTAACAGTAGAAATTGATGCATTAGGAAAAAAAAAATCTCTTCTTTCCCATTGTTCATACAGCACAAAGGGTGTGATTTTATGTCAAATTCATGTCTATGGAGACATTGGTGCATGACTATTGTTACTCTGAGTGGAAGACTGATTTAATGATTCTAAAAAAGTTGTTGGAATGAGTTGGGTGTCAATCTCTTCTCCCCAGGAACAAGAGGACGAGAGGAGATTAACTCAAGTTGCAGCAGGGGAAGTTTAGTTCAAATATCAGGAAAAATTTCTTCATGAAAAGGGTTGCCAAGCATTGCAACAGGCTGCCTAGTGAAGTGGTGGAGTCACCATCCCTGAAAATGTTCAAAAAGCATGTGGATATGGCACTTGAGGACACGGCTTAATGGTGAAAATGGTGATGCTGGGTTGGTGATGGGACTTGGTGATCTCAGAGGTCTTTCACCAACCTTGGCGACTCCATTACTCTGATTCTTACATCCCTGACCGGTAACTGGCACATCAATCCTGCAGCCTGTAAGGTGTCACTGGGGTGTCGCTGTGCTGACCCTGCTGTGTGTTAGGTCATGTGTTAGTTTTGGCCTTTGGCTCTGACTGTGTGTTGGCGTGGCTGAGTTTGTTATCAGCATGAAGCTGGTTTTGTGTAGCTTTGTGTCATATCCGCTGATCCAAGATAGCATATCTGATAAACTACTGCCTTGCATTTGGCTTATTCTGACTGCTATGAGAAAATGGCTGTCAAAAGCCTTGAAAATCACTCACATCTTCATAGTAATTTAAAAATATATTTTCTTTTAGATGCAATCTTTTCTATATGTATTTATATACATATATTATAAAATATTCATTTACTCTTATGTATTGCATACATCTTTAAGTATAAACATCCTTAACAAAATCCCTTAAAGGCATGAAAAACCTTTAACTTTCATTTATCTGATACATTCTTGCAATATAAAATGTCAACATTCTCATAAAAGAGCCTGATATTAAGAGCCCTGCCTTTCATTTCATAACATCTTACATTCATATGCATCAAGTCAAATTTAAGAAAGAAATTACTGCATTTTAGGACTATATCTGCAACTGAAGGAAGGGGTTACCTGGTTAGAAAGTGTTCTTTCTCTCTGCATTTTGCATACTGGGAAGAAATTATTCATGTTAGGCAGGAAACCAGTTTTGACAGTACCTGGATTTTGTTTTACTGCTCCCCTCCTTGAAGAACTACAGCTAAAAGCCATCTTCTGTGTTCCCTGGGATACATTGTGCTTAGTGACTGGAAGCCATGGATGCACTGGGGAGGCACAGGATAGGTGGATGTGCTTGTATTCACTGGAGTGACTTCTCTGCATCGCCAGCGCTGTGACTGTGTCACAGATGGCTGTCCTGGGTCTGTGTCTGAGCACATGAAAATGCAATTGTGTGATTTCATTTCCCAAATGAATATTTTATGACAAATGTAACCCCTCTTCAATCCTGTAGGTAGGCTCATGATACCTGCAGGAGAGAGAATTTTGTTTCTCTCATCACCTTCGTTTCCACTTTAACTTTCCATTGAAAATGTAGGTGTAGTTTGTCATCTTCTGCTTCCCCAAAAGACCTGGCACTTTCCAGGGCCGTATTGCCACTCTTGAGCCAGCCAGGAGAGGGTGCCGGAGAACACAGTCTGCAAACAGCTCCCTGGGTAGTTTCGTTCCTCAAAATGCAAACCAAAGTCCATTAAAGTTATTATGTTTTCTGTTATCTCTTTAGTTCATTTCCTTGCTAATTGAAGCTTCTTGCTACCCACTCTATCCCTTTCAAATGGCAATTACAAGGGCAGACAAATTATATCCAGATCTTTTCAGGTCTGAAATTTTGTTTAGATGGATTTGCCTGTTACTTGAAAAAGATTTAACATTCTCTAATGTTGAATGTGAATTTATGTCTCACTTATGTACCAGTTTAAATGTTATGTATAAAGTCATAGAACCATAGAATGATAGGATCATTTGGTTTGGAAAATCTATCATTGATTGGATAGATCTTTAAAAATCATCCATCCCTCCTACCATGGGCAGGGACATTGTTCACTAGACCAGAATGCTCAAAGCTGCATCCAGCCTGGCCTTGAACACATCCAGGGATGGGGCATCCACAACTTCTCTGTGCAGCCTGTCCCAGCGCCTCACCACCTTCACAATAAAGAACTTCTTTCTTATATCCAATCTAAACCTACTCTCTTTTAGTTTAAAACTGTGGCCATCCAGCAAACTCCTTATCCCTCAAATAGTCTGTCCAACTTGCAAAAAACTAATTTATTAATTTTCTTAGCCTGCAGCCCAGAATTAGGAAACTGAAGTCTCTCAAAATGGGAAGTATTTAGATAAAATAGTGCACTATGTCACCTTTTAAATTAGAATGTTTCTGATATTTTTAGATGCACGTACACTAGTATATGGTGTTCCTACTTTTAGAAACATTACTATGATCCCCTAACCTCATAAATTGACAAACAGCCGTAATAATTAAAGAACAAAAACATGAAAGATGGCATTGCATTCGGGCAGACAAGAGATCCAGGCTAATAACTATTTATGACAAGCATAGAGTCTATGACCTCCCTTCTTCCAAGCTTTAATTATTTGCAGAAGCTTCCACATTTACAGTCACGTGTATCCTCCAGCCTTAATAGCAGAAACACCTTTGGGTGCTATCCATGAAAGCCAATAAGAGAATTCTTTGCCATATTGTTAATGCTAACTACATAATGATTTTTTTCTGGAATGACTAATTTACTCTATCACCTAAGGAAAACTGTTTTCCAATGTTCACCTAATTTTTTTTTTGTTTGGTTTGGTTTTGCTTTTGAAATTATCCTTGCTTACTTTTAAATGTGTGCGAGTTTTCAGATGGAGGAACTTGGGTCACCTGGTCTGCGTCAAGTTGGCAGAGCAAACTTCTAACTGGAGGCAGTGAGTATAAATCATGGGTTCAGTCACAAAGGGGAAGAACAAGAGACAGCAAAGCCACCTTTTCAGTGTACAGCTCTGGGAACGGAACAACTGCTGCAGCCTTCCTAAGGCACCTTTTCTACCCACTATGCCTGAGTCTACAACATGCAAACTTCCTTTCCTCAGCCTGCCCTGCCTGGCAGTGCTGCAACTTGCTTGCAGGAGTATCCAGGGAATGTGCCAGCAACATCCGGGGACTGTTCCATTTTTTCTGTGCTAGAGGTATGGGATAATTAAATAACTTCATTAAATTGATTTTGATTATTATTGTACTTTAAAAAGTACACATATTGTGGATGCTGAAAACAACACACATAAAGTTTATTCCTGGATAAATACATTTTTTACATTATATATAATACATATAAATATATATATAGGTTTATGTTATTTGTTCTGATCTTCAAGATGTTCACTTTCTAAAAAAAAAAAATCAGTCATTGTTTTAAAGCGTAGCGACATGAATGTAGCTATTAAACTGTCACATGTTTTAGTGAAAATAAGCAGTTGAGCCAACACTTCAATGAAATTCACTGTAAAAGGGCTACCCGATAACAGATTTTAACTTCAAGGCAAAATTATTGCTCTCATACAAGGGAAAAAAAAAAAGTGATGAAATGGACATTTGGAGGACTTCAATCATAAAAGAAAAACTTGAACTGCTTACCAGTCAGTGGGTATGAACAAATCATGCTGCCAAGTTTCGTTTCACTAAGAAGTTCGCTTGCCAATCAAGTGCTTATCACTGGTGAGAGCTGTGATAGATTTCATTTTGAAAAGGGATGCAAGAGGTTAAGGAGAATGAAGCTGCATCCCAGGGAGTCACATGAATGTGCCAGGAACGAGTCCCTGGCATAAGGGCTGACTGGCACAGCACAGCCTGTTAATAACTCCCAGGCAGCAAGGATCCTTGCTGCAGTCTGGAGGGCAGCTGAGGTGAAGAGTGTAAAGAGGCAGGTTTTACTCTGGTACTATCCACTGACATTCAGCTGGCAGCCACCCATAGTGATGGTCTCATCCCAGTTCCTCCCCTCTCTCAGTCTGAACCAAAACTATCATTTTTCTGCAAACTATCTAAGCATCTGGCAGAGAAGGAGATGACTGAGTGTGGATTAGTTAAGAATAAATTATGTCAAGACAATATAAATTCCTTTGTGACAGGGCTATAGGCCCGTGGGTAAGAAAGAAACAGCTGAAGTCATATATTTTGATTTTAGTACTTCTTGTGACAATTCGTGACAGAGCATTCTCAAAGCAAACCAGGGACACATGATAGAGGTGAAACTGTCTTTTACTGGATGTGAAACCAGTTACAAAATAATACCAGGAGGATAGTTACCAATGGTTCATTGTAAAAATGGCAACAAGTATTTCAGTAGGGCCCTCAGGGATCCGTCCTGGGTCTGGCAACCAGTTCCATTAGTAGCCTGCATGATGAAATAAGAACTATATTGTTAATGTGCAGACAACTCCAGGCTGAATGGGACTATCAGAGCTTTGACGAATGATTAGAATTTATAATAATCCTAACAAGTTATATCATCTGAGTATAATAGGATAGTTGTTTTAAACAGAATAAATGAAAATTAATGAAGGATTCATGAGCTGAACAGAATAAGGAAGAACTGAGATATGCAGTGGGCAATATTCATGTGCATAAAAAGTTGCTATGAAGAGTGCACTCTATTCTTCATGGCTGTGGAGGACAGGACAAGAAGTATTGACTTTAACACTTTAGCACAGAAAGTTCAAACACCAAATAAAGATAATTAAGAGTGGAAGAGTAATGTAGTTGGGGAGATTATGGAAGCCATTGCTGGAGACTTCTAAGAGCAAGTTAGACATGTATCTACCAGAATCAATATAGGCATAGTTGAAATTCTTACTCCTAGAATAATTTCTATTACCATCTAGAGAACATATTTATTATTTGGTATGTTCAACAGCAGAGAAAACCAAACCACACACAGACCGAAGATAGGAAAGAACCTGATTTGTGACATTCAGCAGCAAAATATCTGACTGTCACCAGAGAAGCACATGCCTGAGCCTCTGCACAGCCTGGGGGATGCACATGCACACCATTGCCTCTGCAGAATCAAGGCTTCTCTCATGCTGCTCCAACACTCCCATAAGAAGCAACAGAATAAGATGCCACTTTACCACTTAAAATATTTCAAATGCATTTATAATTATTACAAAGATAATTATATTTACCAAGATCTAGAACCTACAGGAGGATGATTAAACATTAAACCAACTCCCATGCAAGCTTCCTAATTACTCTGAGAAGTAAGGTACCCTTTAACTTCTTCACTGCACAGAACAGAATTCAGGTTTATTTAGTATTGTCATTATTTTAAATATTGAATGAGGTTGCACTCTTAATCGAAAAGCATATTCTGGATGGGAACAATTCCAAATATGATTTCATAATGTTCATATTTTTTCTAGTCCTATTTGGAACTGAATAGTGGCTTCTAACAAGAAGCTGGAGAAAACTTACAATATCTTCAATAAAAGCAGGCATAAGTGATCATTAAGAAAAATTAGAAAAAGCATCCCATCATCTAAGAATTGTGAAAAAGCCAGGGAGTATGAACAGCATTTGTGACACATTACTATACAAAACCAGTAAGAGATGTAATTACTTATTCTTTGTCTACAGAACACGAGATTCTAATTGAAGAAGAAGGAAGTAACACCACCTCTGCTGATGTTATTAGTTGCCTGTCATTGAAAGAGGGCCTGTCAGTGGACAGGTCAGCTTCTGAGATCCCTAAATGCTCTTAGATTAAAACAAACTTCAGATTTCTGAAGTAATACTTCTTACATATTGCAGTAGACAGAGGATGGAAGGAGAAATTGTCCAGTACTTGGGAGAGGGTGAATTAGGGAACCCTGAAAATGTACTGAATGATTTGCTGAATGATACAAAAAATATAGCCAAATTCAGCAATTTTGCTGAGATTAGACTGTGTAGCATTAGTGATATGTAGATAATTTTGATTCATGATAGACTGTGAAAAGCAAGTTTTGTGAGGTCCAAGAGAAAGCTGCCCTCCAATACATATTTGGGACAACAAATAAACCAATACACAAACTTTTGAAAAATACAGATATAAAACCTGGAAGTATCTATATTTCTGTTGAAGCATTGCTAAACCTATTTCTGAAGATTCTCAGTTGGCAAAAACAAAGGATTCTTTAAAAAAAAAAAAAAAGTTGAACTCAGCTCTGAAATCAAAGTTGTTGTTAGTGTGTTCTGGCAACCTCTAAAAATAAAATGCCGCCTTATTACCAAGCCCTGTATTCTCCAATCACATCCAGTTTCATTGGCTGCAGTGGAGAAGGGAGTTTCTCTGGAGGTCAAGGTAAGGTCACAGATACAGACTGTTTGCAAAAGCACTGGAGTATCTGATGAGAAATTGCATCATATCCCTGAGCCAGGAGCACGAGATCCCACACCAATCAACAGCATACAAAACTCGCTATCTTTGGACAAGAGTACACCACAAGTTGTTGCGTTTGACACATGTACCCTCCACCTGATGTTTTAAGTAGGTATAACCTCACCACTTCAGTGGTGTCCACTGAAATCCTTTTATAAACTCAAAAGTGTTCCAATATACCAGGCATGAACTGAACACTAATCCCATATTTGCTGCTTTGTTGCCAAGAGCAGATATGTTACACCATAACTCCTTGCAATGAAAAGTAGAAAAATTTTGTGTATAGGACCAGAGGAGCCAACCAGTATTTGAACTGTAATGACAACTAAATTCTTAAATAACAACAGTGTTTCTAATATTCCTAAATAGTATTAGAAAGATGTTCTGATATTTGGATCCATTTTTTCCTTATTAAAAAACAAATCCTTGAAACTCATGTCTGTATTGGATATTTGTATAAACAGTTTATGGTTTAATGGCCTTTTTTGCCAGATGATTGCTAGCCTTGTTCATGGGTGTACCATTTAAACAGTGGTGACAAGAATATGCAAGTCCTCTCTCTCTATTTGGTATTACTTTTAATGTGAAACTAACATAATTGTTTGGCACAGCTTGTGGTATTTGCTTACAGTAGGTTTCAGCAGGCTATATTTCATTTTGTCACAAATTCTCTCTTGAGTCCAGGCTCAAAGTATGTTTCTTTTAACTCTACTGATACCATGAAAAGTAACACTGGGTGTTATTTAAATATTGTTTATGAAGATTTTAAGTCACCTTCCAGCAGTGATACAATTTTCATACTCATCTGAGGGCAGATCCCACAGACTCGCCATGAACAGGATGGCAATTCTCCTTGCATCAGAGTCCTGTGTTTGTGGGATCGTGCGTCAATGTGAGTTAAATCTGCCTTCCATGAAAATTCAATACTAATGTTTTGAGTGAGTTGAGTGGGTGCTTTTAACTTCTTAAACTCAATTCAAGCCCATAGTAAACAGTATGACACTCTTTCATAATGACTTATACCTATCTTAAAATGAAAATGTCAAGAAAAAAATAAGAGATATATGGAATAATAAAGGGAATCTACCATTTAACATACTTAAATACATTCTATACAGTTTTCAAAGGAAAAATTAACACTTTTGAAAGTCTGAATCTGCATTGCTTACCCTCCAAATAATTTAAAAGGCCCAGTGATCACTTGATATCTAGATTAAGAGAGCAAAGTACAAGGAAAACCGGAAAACTAATGTGTAGAATAGTTAATTTTTAATAACATATGTTTTTACTAATGAGGATTTTGAATCTTCTGAAATTCCTATCACCAGTCAGTGTGAAATAACTGTATTCATTTAAGTTCCTCTTAGTATCTAGAGCAATTCCTCAGTAGGTGATTTTCAAACTTAGGCTTTACTTTTGGTAGGAACTACAGGGCAGAACATAACCTTTCAGCTGTGCTGGTAATTATGAGTACACAGGGACTGTGGGATGGAATCATATTTCAGAACTATCTGAGCCCAACCCTTTAGTCCTTCCTGAACTAAAGCTTCCCCAGTGCTGTTTTGTGCTGCAGCAGGGAATGCTGAAATCCATCAGTGCCAGGTGGCACCGTACCCAGCGCAGCTCCCAGGGGGAAGGGGATATGAAATCAGCTCTGACGGGATTTCTTCCTGTCCCTACACTTACACAGATGCCCCTGCACTCGAATTCTAGGAGGCATTTGTTGCAACTAGCAATTTAACTGAGCCGAGGGACTGGGTGTCAGACGTGTGCAGCTGGGGATTACTGGCTGGGCACCTCCAGCCCGTTTGGAACAACGCTGCACCAGCCAACTCATATCTCAGCAGGAGCTTTGCCATCGTGCCTGGCTACAGCCACAGGGCCTCATCCAAAGGGAAGGGCACTGCCTGCAAAACACAGCTGAGTCCCAATAAATAGGTGAGGGGACTGATGTAGCCCTGCACCATTACCCATAATTCATGGCTTAAACTGCATTCATTTCTTTCAGCTTAATAACCAGACTATAAATCAACAGTATATTTGACATGATCAACAATTCATTTTCAGTAGGAAGTATTTTCTTGTTTATCTTATCTTCTTTTGGAGCAAAATGAAATAAAATTACAAACTTAGAGTGTAAATAAAATTATCAAATCAGATGCAAAATTAAGATTTAAAATCTCATTTCTTCTTCTTGACATTCATAAACATTAAAATTCTTCAGCAGCTCTACAAAAACACATCTTTTCTTGAAAGTGAGAAATTCTTATTTATGTCCTTCATATATTCAATGTTCTCAGAAACTTCACAAGGCTTTGAATAAAAGCAGTCTCACTGTTATTTATTGAGAGTTGTGGAAAATGTGATATTGGCATTGTCTATAGTAGATGCCTAGATTTAAAAAAAAAAATGAAAACAACAACAACAACAACAAAAGCACGTCATTTGCCTTTTAATTGCCCAGATAGCACACTTATATTATTGGAAGGGAATGAGAGGATGGTAACAACATAACTTACTCACATGTTATGTGGGCGGATGTTATCAAGCAGAAATTACCTGTCAGGAACCATATATGTGAACTAGAAACACACTGTTCCAAAACCCTTACACCAGTGATTCTGAATCCATTTAGTAATCATTCCATTTCACTATTTAAAGAATTTGTAGCCCAGCTGGCATCCCAATAATCTTTCTGTTGTTCAAGTCATTAAGCTTAACCATTTACTTCTATTAATATAACCATTTATTGTTTATATGAAGTAGCATATCAGGGCCCTGTTCAAGATCACATTGAAATAGATACTGAAAAACAGATTAAAAGGCCTTATCCCTGTTCACAATTCAACATTCAAACCTTCTCAGAGAGTGCCTGTGTGGACAATACTGATGGGCAAGTGTCTAGCCAAGAACATCAGTAAAGACAGAAAGGAACAAGGGCAGGGGGATGAGAGTAACTGTGTTATGCTCTTGGCTTATATACATCAATGTGAATACATAACATACTATGAAGCTGATAGAAGCAAAGATAGGTTCAAAGAACAACATCAAAATATAAATACTGTAACACCCATTGAATAAACAAAAAACATGTTTCTGGTTCCTCTTCTGAGCTATTCAAGTTTTCATGAACTAGCTTACAGATGAATACACATATATAAATTCCTACTTGTTCAATATTGAACCTCAGTACTGAAAAATCTACGCATATCGCAAATCTTGTTATTAAAGCAACCCCAGAAGGACTAATAGAGTGCTTAATAAGAACATTAGGATAAAATACTTTGCAAGATTCTTGGTTTTTAAAGTCTACTTGGTGGTGCTGAGAGGGGAGATGTATTGTTCATATTTCTGCCACTTAAAAGGACCGAGGTAAAAAGCCCCTGCTTTGACCATTCTTCATTGTTGTTACTTTTGAAGTATGGTTAAATTCAATTCAGTTATCCTGAACTTAAATTACAATGCTCTGCTAATACAGTTTCTTCTCTTCCCTAAAGCTGGACAGCTACTGACACTGGCAATTATGTACTGTTTATGCTGGTTTTCTTATTTCAGCTGCAGTTTAAATGGATTCGTGCTTCATACACAGAGCATGGGAAATCATATTATTATTTGACCAGCAGTGCCTCAGATCACATCTGCACCCTTGATATCCTTTCCCCATTGCCTTGTGTTTGCCTCCCAGGGACTTAGAGCTGGTTGTCACCTCCTACATCACATCTCACTTGGCTACAGCACGTGCAGTGCTTTGTGGCTCGTACAGTGGAGCCTGTGGGGATGTTCTAGATGCCATCTCCCTCTACACCATCATGGTATCTCATTTTGCCTTCAGCTCCTGTGTGAGTGTTCCCATAAACTGATGAAATTTGTACAGGTTCCAATCATTACATTTTGCCAGAAGCATGTGGTAATTGGCAAGGCATTACTTTGATTCAAAGGGGAGGGCTCTTAAGAACCATGTTAGACACCAGGTCAGTGAGAGTTCACACTTTTCAAAATATTAAATGTCTTCAATTTTGAGCTCACCTTAAGAGCTCTGCAAGAGTGTGCTTCAGTTCCTGGGAAACTTTCTGATATGCACATTTCACTGCATCCTTTGCCTTTCCCACACTGAAGAGGATTCAAAATCAAACTCTTCTCTACATGCTAAGAACGGAATAAAAGTAGACCAGAAATAAATTTTTTACTCATCAGACCACGGAAATCCATTTAGGTCTGCAAGTTAAATGAGCAGATACTTCTCAGAGACCTGTTTTGTGGTCATAAAAGGTCATAAAACTCCTTTCATAAATGACACTTGTTTCCAGATAGAACTAAAAATATTAACTATGCTTCTTCAAGTGCCCTTCAGATTCCCAATCAAATGCTTTTTCTGTCCACCCTGTGATGCAAGTGCTATATACTATAAAATCACACCTAAGGTACTGAGGAAAATAAAGCAAGATACTAAAATCATTTCCTTGATAACCCTAGGAGCTGCAGCATTCAGAAATAACTAACTGCTGAATACCACCACTATTTACTTTCTCACTTATTCAGACTTAACATAAAAAATGTCTCTCAGAGCCACCATGTTTGTATAGCCACCACCAGCTTAAATAATACTTGTCTGATACCACTGAGCCAAGATAAAAGTGAACACTTGCTCCAAAGCAGAAAAGCTTTCAAAACAAGGTAAGAGCCACTGTGTGTGTGTCTGTCTCTGACCAATCTGTTTCCCTCGAGTATTCAGGTTTCAGCAATATCATACCAAAATCTAAACCAATTAAGGTTGCAGATTACACCAGCACTCATCTACCAGAAATAGCTGCACACCACCATCTTTTTCAGGACCTCACCACAGCTGCATCCCAAGCTCTACTGCAAATCTGTATAGAATTTACATTATATAAAAAAGCCATATGTTGCAGTAGAATACCATTATTGAGCTTAGATGGTTGGATTTTAAGAATCATAATGTTGTGTTTGATTTTGGTTAAGTGCTAGGCGCTTACGGTAGTTGCTTACTTGTTTTGTTTTTTGCTACAGCTGGGTAGAGGAGGGAAGGAGAGCGGGGCAAAAAAATTTGGGAATTAATTTAAAGGTTTATGAGTTGAGATAAGGAACTGGAAGAAAATGCTTTAAGGACAAATTAGGTTTAACTTAAGTTGTAAAGTGAAATTTATTACTACTAGATTTAGAAGGAGGATACGAGAAATAAACTAAACTTTTAAAAGACACTTTTCTTTTTACTCCCCACCTTTTTACTCCCCCTCTTTTTCACTAACAGTGCAAGGGGGGGCAGGGTGTGGGGTTTTAGGTTAGTTTATTTTTAGGATTTCTTTCTTTTGCTTAGGGAGAGGAGTTTTGTTTTGTTTTTTTGCATTTGCTGTGGGGTGTCTCTCACAAGAGACAGTTTTCTGTGAATTTTTATGGCGTGGGTTTTTACTCGTTTACGGGGTGCAGTCTTCTAAGGACAAACTGCTTTAGCATGGAAGCAGAGGGCTTTTTTCTTTCTAACTGGGTTTCTTACTTGGACTGCAGGTTTTTTTTGACATTTACTAGCTCTAGCATGGTTAATTTTTTATAAACTGTGGGACTTTTATCTTAGTCTTTGTCTTTTACTGGGCTGCACTTGTTACGGCTTTTTTTGGCATCTGTGGTTGCTGCGGTTTCCGACATCTCCCCGCTTCAACGTTGGCACTTCACTCACGGACTGCGGGTGGCTTTGCATCTTTCTTCTATAACTAAAGGCAGATGTGTGCACACTTTATTTTGATTTTTCTTAAATATATGTCATCACAGAGGCGTAACCAACCTTTCTAATTGGCCCAGACATGGCCAGTGGCATGTCCATCATCCTCAGAGCCATCTGAGATTAGCTCTGCTGGAAATGGTGAAGAATTCCAGAAACTTCTTACAGGAGGTATCTTTATGGCCCCCTCCCTAGTACTAAAACCACAACACATAACAAGGCCACTCCTAATCTTTTATACTGGACCATGCAGTAATCTTCTCAAAGATATCAAAATATGTGTCCTGCTATGTACAACCATTTTATGATTTAGAAAAATTGGACCTATATAGCAATACCAGATTTTGTTCTGTTACAGCTCAGGCACAGCTGAAGTCTAAAACACAGAATATTTCTGTGCCACTTAGACCGCATATCTACAAACCAACAGACTTTGATGGGACTGCCTGTTACAGTAAGTAATGGTAATTGTTTCTAGATAGAATTTTTATATGTGTTTACACTATTTTAAAAGCAGATCAAATCCGCACTTTAACACAAATTTCACATATTTCCCAAACTGTTTGGCTGCAGAGCTGAGTCATGAGTTTTGGCAGAGTTCTGGGACCCCTGGGGAGAGAAGCTCAAATCCAGGCGGTTGCTAGCCACAGATCCTTCCTTGCACCTCCACCTCCACTGTGGGCACAGGCACAGATGTGCCTGCTTGCCATGACTCTGCTTCTCTGTATCTCATAATTTCACAAGGTAACTTCAGATGCCTGAAGTCAGACAAGTCAGCCCAAATCCTTTCTACATATATAGGCTGCTTCACAAACATCTGAGGGTGTGCAGTGCTTCAGGTTGCTTTCTGGCTTGTATTTCACTGAGTAGTACTGACAGAGGTCTGTCTAGTGCAAACAGATCACACAACTCTTATCAGAAGTCAGATTAAATTAATGTCTTGCAGAAAATAGTATTTCCCTTGAACTCTTTCCCACTAGCACTGAACACACTGTTCCAGCAGACATCTTACACTCTGTATGCAGGCAAGATCCCTCCCCTATTTCAGCTAAATATTCCACTTCTTCTGCATTAGTTCTCTTAACCACAGTTGTGATCTAAGAGCTCATATTAAGACATTGCCTACTAAGGACCCAAAGTATTTTTCTTGAATTTGCTTCCCCAAACGATTTCCCCTCCTGTTGGCAGAGTTTTGTTATTTGTCCGAGATGTTTTCTCTTTAAAATTGGCTGTAAGTTTTAAAATGTTACTATTCACTCCAATGAGTCTTTCTTACAAGATATGTTTCCTATAAAGTTGTCCTGATACCTATTACTTGTATTTTTAACATATGATTTGTGTTGTCAGAGTCCCAAATTAATTATTCTATTATTTTGCCCAAGACCAACACGAAGTAATCCTTGCCTTTTTCTGTTTTCTCTACATTATAATGATATTTATAGTCTTCTCATCTTTCTCTCATTTTCCAGTATTTCTGAAAGATGATGAGAGAATTTTTCCAGGTAATTCTCTGCAGACCTCTAATGTAAACTATTGCTATGAAAATGGTTAGCTCCAGCTGGTCTTCTATTTAGCATTTGTGAAATGTTTGAGTGAGATCTGCTGATATTATACAACCCATCTGAACAGAAAAACAGGATCAACACATTTGATAAGCAAACTTGTCTCAGCTGGCAAAGTACAGATGCTCTCTAAGTCACAAGCAGAAGCAATATCAGCTATGTGCCTGCATTAATGAAATCATAAAGTATTGGGATTACAGGGCCTAGCTCTGCCCTCTCCTCATTCATCACTGACCCCAGAGGGTGATGTAATTCAAAACCAAAACACACCCTATGGCCAGGACAGGTATTGCCTGCACTTTGTCGACCTGTGAAAGCCCAGTGTCAAACCTAAAAGAAAAACTCAGACCCTTGAAAGTGAATCTAGAGAGATTTACGCACCAAAACTCTCCAATTCAAAATAACTTTGCGAGAAAGCCATCTAATCCTAATGAACATAAGATCACAAAATGTGTTTTTAGTTTCCATCCCAAATATCCACAAGTACTTTGAGTATTATAAAAATTTGAAACAGTCCTGGTCTGAGCAATGAGCCAGCCTGGTTTTGGACCAGCATTCTTTGGGTGATAATCTGAGTGTGGAAGCATTCACTTCTCCACAAAGTCAAATTTTGCAAGTATATGCAACTACCAAATGATGACAGCATAAAAATAGCAAAGGTGTGTGAGGGTGACTGTTGAGTAAGAATTCATATAAGGCAGGAATCCTTTTAATTATTATGCACATGGCCTCCCCCAATCAAAAAAAAAAAACAACAAAACAACAACAACAGAAACCAACCAAACAAACAAACAAGTAGAGAAAACTAGAGGTTCCACTCCTTTTGCCCCCTGGGATGACTGCTATCTCTGACTTCCAATAAATCCTGCTTGCTTCCATTATGAAGGACTGGTCAAAAGAAAAATGAGGAGTTGAAACCTTCTTGCTGAAGCTGAACTACTACACAGAACAGAAGGAATATTCACGGAAACAGAAAGAAACATTCAAGGCTGTGCCACAGAGAAGGTCGCAATTGAGATTTGGTCTCTGCTGGCAGCATGAATAAACCACTTGTGTGGAATGGTGTAAAGGTACTCTTGTATATACTGGTGAGCTCCGGGCGATTCTCTCCTGAGTGAGTTATGGTTTTTGCTCATTCTTCTCAAGTGCCCAATTCTGAACTGAGGTATTTGGGTACTTAATTAAGATATTGAGACTTTTACTGTACTGCTCTCCTGCTGTTATTCTGGCAGCTCATGAGCAAAACTGCTATGCTGCAAGAAGGAAAACTGGAAAACAGCATTTGAAGGTGTCTAGAAACAGTGTGCCATCAGATGGAAAAAATAAACTTAGAAAAACAAATTTAACAGAATGCTTTGCAAAAACATCAGGTGAAGCTTTTCCCTCAGCAGTTCAGATGTGGATGTGTCAATGGAATGAGTTCCTTGTGACTGTTCTAATGGACACAGCTAACTGCTGGCCAGCAAAACTCTGCTGAATTAAAATCCCATTCCACCTCCCACTGAGAAAGTTCAGAGGCAGCAGCAAAACACTCTGTGAGTATGTCACCCCATCCTCTCTCCCTTGCAACTTTTTTCTGGAAAAGCACTCTACCAGAGTGAAGAACTTGGTAGCAAAGCCTGGAATAAAAACTGCTCCATATACCTTGCTCCTCCCATGCAGGAAAGCATAAGGTCTAACCCCAGGGCCTGGCGCAGCGCCCAGCTTCCCCTGGCAGCTCCCAGAGTCCAGGAGCTTCTGCTGAATCTGCAGCCCTCTGCAGCTTCCTGGAGAGCTGTTCTTTTTCAGGAGGGAGTAAAGCAAGGAAAGGCTAAGAGGACACTGTGTTCTGTAGGTTTTCTGAGGCCCTTATGAATGTATAACATTTTTTCTTTCCACAGCAAACACAGATTTTTATCAGTTACACACTGGTTATAAAATTAGTTTTATAGGTAATGCAGAGATCCTGCTGGTTTGTAAAAGATATAAAAGAGAAATAATGATATCACATGTTTGTATCTCAGTACTGATGATTAACTAGTGCAAAGTAAAAATATTTTGGTAAGTGACTTAAAAGTGAATTAATTCCTCAATTACTGAAAAGTGACTTAATCACTCAATATTTATAAGATATATATGACTGTAAGGGAAAAGAATGTTTGCTTGAAAGTTAATGATTGTTTTATGATTTATGATAAGGCTATGAATCTCTATGCCAAGAGGAGAGAAGATCAAAGGGAATCACATCCCATTATGAATCCGGAGGCAGCCTGAAGACTTCGCTTCTCATATCTTGTTTCTTAGCAAGGCAAAAATTTGAGCTTGAAATGGAAAAAGATAAAACAGGCTCCGACAATTGAATCATCATCAGCAGCTTGGGAGCTGAGTTACTATGGCAATGGCAGTGCAGCTGCACAGCTTCTTCTGACTCTTACTACTGGTACAAACGCTTTGCAAATGTATGGGGGAAATTTCCACCCCAAGTGTGCCACGAGTGGCTTGCAGGAGAAGCCCACAATCTCAGGTGCCCTGATTTCTGCTGAACGGAAGAGCAAATTTGTGTGATTAAAATATGTGATTTGCAATTTTCCATGGAAACAGTCTTGGAGCAGTAGGGAAAGGTCCAGAATTCTTCCTGCTCTTTTGTGGCAGGAAGGTAGATGCCAGTGCTTTATAAGCACAGAATTTTTCTTACAGGAATTTTAAGCGTTTTTTTTTCAGCTGAAACTATCTCGCTTCTCTGAATTATAGATGTCTTGTCACTGCCAGGGAAGGATGGTATCATCTTTTTGGCAGAGCGTAGCTTGGAGCTCTACATAAGTAATGTATCTAATTCTGGTGCCAGGTTAATAAATTAGTAATTATGACTCTTTGGATGTACAACAATCAGTGCGTCAGTACTCACCAGTGTCCTCTTTCCTCTTCGAGGTCTAGATGAATGCATCACCTTTCCTGTTATTGATGCTATGCTTTCTGCACTACACATTAAAGGCACATTTGCTCTTAATTATTTTTGAGACAGTATTTAATATTTACGCTCTAATAGCAAACAGAAGTTCCGAACAGGAATAGGGGCCCTTTATAGGTGTCATGGGAAAATTAACTATATCCCAGCTGAAACCAGGACAGTAAGAAGCATAAATGCAAAGGGAATCTTTGCCCAAAAATATGATTGCTGAAAGTACTACTTCTGCAAGCTCATTAAATCCTATAAGCAGACATCTATGTGGAACCTCAAATGGGTTTCATGTTGAGAATTTCATCATCCTTTTTGTAGAAAGGCAGTTGTTTTCGCCCACTGTGCGCATATGCACAGAGCCCAGATTACAGTCCTGCTAATGCTTGTTTTTTAAGTGGACACTCTCTGGGGAGCAGATGAACAAGGTTACCACATGCATTAATCAATAGGAGGGTCAACGACAATTACCACAATGAATGGCAAGAGAGAAAATACTGTAATTAAATATATCATGCAATGTATCATCTGAGAATCAAGCACATTTTTATGTCTGAGAATCAAGTAAGTTTTTTCTCTATATATGTTCCATAAATAGCTGTTACTGAAAAATAATAGGAAGAAATTATTTACTGTGAAGGTGGTGAGACACTGGAACAGGTTGCCCGGGTAGGTTGTGGATGCTCCAGCCATGCCAGTGTTCAAGACCAGCTTGGATAAGGACTTGAGCAACCTGGTCTAGCGGGAAGTGTCCCTGCCCATGGCAGGGGAGCTTAGGACTAGCTACTCTTTAAGGTCCCTCCCAAATCCTTAACACTCTATGATTCTAGACTGTGAAGCAGAGAGATCTGACGATGTATTTTGCTAAGTGTATAGCTGTACATCCATCCTATTTGTACTGGCATCACCTGCCCCNACCACCCCCAGCGCCGCAGCGGCAGCGACAGCGACAGCGCAGAGCCGAGCCGAGCCAGCCGCGCCGCTCAGCGCATCCCTCAGCCCATGCCAGGTGCCTGCTCCCGGCCGCGCGGTGACTGAGGAGCCATGGGGCCCCTGCGGGAGAGCAGCAAGGTGAGGAGCCGGGATGGACGGGGCGGCGGGGAGCGAGGAGCAGCAGGGGTAGGCAAACCGCGTCCTGCCCCCGCCCTGGGGGGGGGCGGAGGGGCCGGGATTTGCCTGCCCCTGCCTCGATGATGGAAGGAGGAGGGCACATCCGAGAGGTTCCTGACGGGGTGTCCCTTTCCGAGCAGGAGCAGAGGACGCAGCTGGAAAAGGAGGTGTCCCGCAGCCGCATCCCCCGCCTGGTCCTTCGGCCGCAGCAGAAAGTGTCTCCCGCTTCCGAATCGCCCTTTTCGGAAGAGGAGAGCCGGGAATTCAACCCGCCCAGTTCCTCCGCGGGCTCCGGCAGGACTATCAGCAGCAACAGCTTCTGCTCAGGTACCGCAGAGAGACTCCCTCCCTATCCTCGGTGTCCCCGGGGAACACGGTGTTCCCCACAAGGCACCCGCGAGGCTTCGCTCTCATCTCAGCCGCAGCATCTGTGTGTCGGGCTCCTGTCGAGCCCGGATGAGCAATCCGTTTTGCCGATGAAGAAGGGCACCCATTGATTTTTCCAGGGAAATCTAGTATCTGTTCATTTACTATGTGTCCGTAAACGACGCCAGATGTTTCCATTTCGAGTTCTGCTATCCTCTGCTAAAAAAGTTGGCGGTTTTATTGTGGCATAAGCGTTGCTTTTAAAGAGAAAGATTTGCCTTAACAACTGCAGTGTGGTATTGAGGCATTTTGAAAAGCCCTTAAATCAAAAGTCGGTAAAACAGGGGAGTTGCTATTAAGGGTATCAGACTGCAATTCCTTTTGGTTTTGTGACAATGATCTCCATGAATTGGAACAGAATATGTAGGTGAAGTTTTCACTATCATATTGAAATAAGTTTTATTTCAGAATTTAGGCTTCTTCGATGAGTGTGTCGCCAGACATGAGTTGGGCATGATGTCTTCTCTACAGAGAGGGCAGTGGATGGGTGATTAATTAGAAGTAAATTACTGCTCTCTAACTGTAGACCAAAAAAATGCCATTTGCTCTTCAAAATATTACATGAGGGACAATTTGGAAACAGATTTTTTTAATGTTAAATATTTGCCCTGTGTAGAGTTTAGCACAATTTAAATGCCTCAACTAGCAGTGAAAGACTCAGATGCCTACTAGTGGTGAATAATTTAATTCAGTGAAACTCTTCACTATAAATTACATTAATGCACATGCATAACAACATTGAGGGTCACATCATTAACACCTTGGACTCTATATGCCTGTGGTAATTTAAAAGGTATTTTTGGTGTGGAGAAACTCATTTTCAATAGTCAGTTATTTGGAAAGCAAAACATTTTCAGTGGTTGAAGTGGAAGTGCTAGGTTAGTGATTGGACTCAGACCTTAGAGGTCTTTACAACCTAAATGTTTATATTATTCTGTGATTCTCTATCTAAAAATCTGAATTAAAACAAGTTTTTTTGCAATAGTTAGTATCAGAGCAACTTCCTAAGCTTCCTTTTTTTTAGTTCATAAGGTATTTTCAGAGGTGTTCCTGGGAATAGACAGAAATGCTCATTTATCTTGGTCTTCATTACAGTAGATCAGATTATTATTATTTTAACTCCTTTTGTGAAAAACAGGGTATTGAACACAGTGTACAAGTTTTCCTAGATGAGAAACACAATATCCATGTTTGAGTCTAGCTTTGCCAGTTTTTGCAATTCAGGCTCAGTGGAATGATCTATTTGGTTATTGTTTAATGAACAATGCAGAGTGTTAAACAAACATCATAGGATTGTAAGAATGCTGGAGTCTTTTCCCATGCCTTTTTAATCCCTCCACTTTACCTGCTTGAGTTTGTCTGTTCCAAAGAAATAAAATCTTCTGAGGCTTTCTAGAAATACATTATTTTTATTATCTCTCCCAAATGGCTGCTTTTCATCCTGATTTTTTTCCTTCTGTGTTGACAAGCCTTTCATCTTGATTACTGACATTTTTTTCATCTTTTGGGTTGGTACCATGTTCTTCAGATCTACTCAACACATAGGTGCCACTGTCACATACCATTGCTGTCCCACTGCACTGCACAGGCTGGCTGAGTCCCAGCAGCATGTTGTATCTGTTCTGGGTGTGTCTGATCTCATGGCTTGACAGTTTCAAGGCGCCTTTCACAGAGCTATTCCAGAGTGCAATGCTGCTCTCTTAACCTGCATCTTAAGCACAACTGCTCATCTATTTATTTTTTTCATATTTTATTATTTCATGAAAGCTGCATTGATTTAGTTAAATTTTTTTCTCCTGTGTGAGAGCTTTGTGTTTCTAAAGCTGCCTGCAGCACCCATACAGGTACACACTACATGGTTTGCTGCTCTGAGTCTTCAGACCTTAGACAGCCATGGATCAGCCAAGGCACTGTCCTCCATCCCAGAACCTGGTTCAGTTGTTGCTAGGTTTGATGGATTTTTCACTGTGCTGCAGGTATTACAACAGTCACTGACATAATTTCCTCATTTTCTGACATCTCATCCTTGTCTTCCGCTTATGATCCTTCTTTATCACCATTTGTCTAATTTAGAGCAAAATTCCCCAGGGACAGCAGGTGGCTGCTAGTTTCTGTTTCTGGGGAAGGGATGGTGAACAGATGTGTGGAGAGGTGGAGGGGCCACAGCCTCTAACCTGCCTCTCCTGGTGCTTCTTCTTAATTGAGAAGTAGCATGTAGAAAAAGGGTTTTTAAAATTAGCAATAGAAGATGAGAGCAGATGGGAACAACAATGTAGCAGTATTAAAACATTCATGAGCATTTGGATAAATGTCTTTTTTGAAATTTCTTTTGAGCATTAAACCCCAAAATGTTCTTGATAAGCAGCAGATAATATGAATTGATCCCTGGAATAATTCCTTTCCTCTTTACCCTTCTCTTGTCAAGTTATTCTCTACCTTTCTTGTATTATTATTGACACCAAATATGATCTGTAGCGTTTTTTTACCCCAATAGAATTTTTTTCTCCCTCATCCATTAAATATGTATTTTTTTGCTTGATTCCCTAGAGGTTCTGATGTTCAATTTTCCTCTACACTTATAGTGGTCTCAGTGTGTAGGTGGAGGCTTGGAGTTCCTTCTCTCTAAATGAGGGTAGATCTTGTAGGTTTTATTAGTGTTGGTTTGGAACCATGGTAGTGCTGCATGCATGGTGGTAACGGCAAAAAATATCTTCTGGCAACAGAAAATAAACAGTTCTTGTGATGCTTAGTTTCTTTTGAAGAAGTTGTTAGTTCTGGCTGTGATAGGTTTTAAATTTGCATGATAAGCTCCCTCTTTGTCTTGTTTGAGTGAATCAGAGACTCACTTGATCATGCTGGTCAGTTATTTGCAGTTGACTTTTTGTCAGTTTTGCTTTGTAAGTCCTTATGAAACACAGTGAGAGTGTTAGTTATATCTGTGATATTCCTGACAAAATGTGGTTTTAATATTCTTTGTTTCTGCCAAGTGAACATGGATGCTGTGAGGATGTTGTGTAGGCAAGCTGAGCCTTTGTGTCTGCATTCACCATGCACAAGCCTTTCTTAAAACCTTAGAGCAACTGGGGTCCTTGTTGCCATTGGATAGGAGAGCACCTCTCTCCTTCAGCTTGGATGTTGGCCACAGAACTCATACGATGTCAAATGATGAAAAAACACTCTCCCAGCCAGTCTGGCTCAACTGCTACTGAACATTTGCCCATGTCATATGTGTTTTTCTCCGAAGTTGCACTTGGCTTACAAGTGGCTGCATGCACTTACCTTGTCAGTCGGGCAGAGACTGCAATCCAGAGCATCTCAAACAAGCCTCCGGGTGATGTAGTCACGGCAGAGCAGCTGCTGGGCCTCTGGTCATTCCAATAACAGTGTTTGCCTTGTAAGAAATATGATACTTTGGGCGGGGCACCATGCTTGGTTTTGGTGTATATGACCTTGGTTTGAAGTCAGCCTGTGCTAAGCTCAGTAAATGTATTCAGCTTTTCTTTTTAAAAGAAATTTAGTCTGGGATATACTTTCGTTTCTACTTTCAGTTTCTGAACAGCTCAGCTTTTAAATTTCTCTGTATGAAGGTGAATTGTTACATGGTACCTTTACAACAATGCCTAAGCTCTCTTTCAGCCTTTTCTAGGATGCCGGATGCCGGAATTTCAGCAGGGAATGCTGTGAAGCTTTGGTAACCAAGATGCAGCTTTGCAGGAAGCACTTGTACATTTATTAATTGATTCAGCAAAAGAATTTTTGAGCCAGAGAACTTGGTTTATACCCATAGCAAACAGTGCCTCTTTTCTTGGGCTTACCTGCAAATCACCTTTTTAGTTAGACTGCATAGTCCTATGGGCTAATGAGAACCAGTAACATCTCTGCACATCAATGACAGTGGCTCACTCCAACGCAGCCTTCAAAAATAGGAGTTGAAGCTTCATTTTTGCTTTTTCTTTAAAAAATCAAGATCTGGTTCAATGCTTATTCAAGTTCAATCCATATTTCATAACTTGTTCTTTTCTGGGGTAAAGATTTTATTTAAAGCTTGTCCTTTGCATGTGTGGCACAATAAATGTGCACGTGTACAGTGGCTTGCTGCAAGCCTGGAGTGTGGGTGCTGCAGCAGGAATCTCAGTGTTGCCATTCCTTGCTCACTTGCTCTGTGCACACTCCCCTTGAATTCAGAGATTATTTGCCAGTTGGCCCAGCTATTGGTGGATGCTGGGGCTGAATTCACAGTGTGTGTCAAAAAAAGCATGTAGGCTTTAGGCAGGCTTATTAAGTCCATGTGAATGCACAACCCATTTTGCTTGCCACAGACAAGAAGAAGAGGTTGTACAACTGTTGCTGAAGAAAAAAGCTGTACCTTCTTGCACTCCAATAAATAATTTCTTCATTACAGCATTGAAGCAGGTTGCATTATAAACCAGCTAGCCTTGAAGGCGACACTAAATAAGTATGTCTACTGAAATATATATTCCTGAATAGAAATAGATACAGAAAACTAAATTTTTAGTATTTTAACAAGTCAACAGATTGAGGCCAGACAGTTAGTTTAAAATACTAAAAGTAATTGCTCCTATTATTTGTTTGTGTATATGTATGTATTACTATGGAAACAGTGAGCTCTCTCATTCTTTTTGTTTCTTGTTATAAGATAAAATATTTTGTTTAAGTAGTTCCTTACTGATTTATCTGTTTGATTTTTACTCTGAGTTACTGATTTGAAGAAACATGCTTAAAAGTTCTCAAGTATGTGATACTGAAATTTAGATTCTCTTTCCTGCAGTCCTTTATGCTATGCTTTTCCACAATAATTTTGCCTTTTTTTCAGACATCTGGAGTGGAGGTGTTTTCTAGCACTTTTGTTTGCAGCACTTTGTAAGGCAGTTCAGTGATGACTGTGATATTAATTTACATAAACATCGAAACGAAATCTGCCTTCAAAAACACACATATGCCCTTTTTGCATGAGGGTGACATTGGTGACATGCTTCCTTTTCTCACTGCTGCTTCCCTTGAGAATTTCCTTCTGGACCAGTTTACATGCAATAATTTATTATTGCTTCATATTGTGAGCCACCGGTTCTATTTCTGTGGCACAGAGATCTGTTCCAAACATGGAAATGAGAAAAGTGCCTAGGTACTAAAGAGCAAAGTCTGCTCATTTCCCAGTTCTTGGCCTTTCCCTGCTTCCCTTTCAACTTCAGTATTTAATCCCCCTGAGTAAGTAACAATCCTTTTGTTCCTCTTGCCACACAACAACATCTGGAAGCCAAAATATGTGACCTTTTGGATGTTTTTTTATCACCTTCTTATGTATCTGTCAGTACTGTGAACCTTTAAAACCTGACCTAGAGCCTCCTGGGGTCAGTAGGACAGTTCCCGTTCTCTCTGGAACATTTTGCATGGTATCCTGAGAACAGTCACCCTTTCTACTACTCCTCAGCCTTTCTAGTACCCTCTTAGTTGTAGCTTGTTGTGTACTATGGGCTGAATTCTAAATGATACCATGTGTTTTCTTCGCCACAAATGCATAATCCAATACTTTTTTTACAGTGTTTTTTCATTTAACTTTCTATTGAGTTGAATATTGTCATGCATGCTCAAGAAACTCACAACTTGTAGCAGGAATGAAATTTTAATCAGAAGTCTTGGATTTAAATTGTGTTAAAATAGAATCTTGATGATCTAAGAGAAATTCAACATTACATATTTTATCCCTATGTTTATAGGATTAATATATATCCATGACATTTTGGAACAGTGTTTTGATGTGTATGTGATTAGATTCTGTGGTGCTGCTAGGTGCCACTCTGGGCTTGAGGACAGTTAAAAGAAAAGAAAAGAGAAGAGAAAAGAAAAATATGCATAAAACAACAATGGATAAAATATATCTAATTTCCTTCCATGAGAAGGTAAGCAGTGCAACTTTATGAGGTGATATTGAAGCTGTGAGGGTCACAGTTATACTCTGTAAGCCATGGAGGCAGACCTATATAAGACCAAATGTTGCACCATTTGAGGATTAAGTAAAATTTCTTTGTGATATATGGAAGATTTTTATTTCCAAAAATAGTACCTTCAAAACTGAAGAGAATATTTCTAATTTCTTTCTTTGCTGCATAATGGAATAAACCACATAAAACCACACAGAAACCCATCTATATATGCACATATATTTCGCATAACGTTAATATGAAATGGGTGATATTTCTTATACTGGATGTAGTCAATGCTTTCCCACCAGAGGTGTCACTAGTGGTTCCACTTCCAGCTGTTGTCCTCAGAAAAGATTAATGAGGTCTACTAAAGTGCTTAAACTCCTACCAAACAAAAAAAAGATTCTTCTTTGTCTCTTTTAGACTCTTTCCTGTCCTTACCTTTAGTTAAAACTTTCCTATAAAATTTTCAAATAGATTTTTCAGTCCTTTATCATCTTAAACCCCTTGTCCAGATGGTTTCTGTGATGTGGTAATGAAACTCGGGGAGCTGTGCTATTCCTGACCACAGTGCTTTCCTAGTAACAGTACTATTTTTATTGATATTTTTCCTAGTAAGGCCTTATGCTTCTCTTCTGTAATACACCATTAGTGGGGCTATAAATGTAGTGACAAAGCCAGTAAGCCACAGTTATATAGTCCTCTTTTTTTTCAGATGTTTTCACAGAGCTCATGTCAGTCCTGTTTGTTAGTGAAATGTTCAAGTAGAAGGAACATTAGATTTGCTGCCAAAATAATTTAGAATTAGCTGCTTCAGTATGACTTAGCAATTATACAGTGAGACATCAAGAGCAGATACCTTTAAAGACATGTTTATGTGAAATCCTGCATTGCAAAAGATTCCCAAGCTTAGGAGCAGGTCAGTCCATCTTTTTTCACCTTCCTCTCCCCTCTTCTATATAATCTCAGCCTGTCAGCATTCCTGCCATGCTGTGACTGAGCAGAGAGGGCCTCTAACCAAAGTCAATGAGCAGCTCTCACACTAAAATTTCAGCAGTGCCATTAGTGGTCAGCCTGTGGGTGTGATAGAAGCGAGGTCAAAGGGGCTGGTGAACAACAGATGTAAAAGTTGCCTGTACATTAATGATCCTCAGGAACAAGTCAAAGATGTCAAGTCTCGATTTTACTGGGTTAGATTTTATGACTAGAGCATTACAGTCAAAAGTTCCAGCTTGAAAGAGGGACTGTGAGTAGAAGGATGTTTTCTAGCTGTGGAATATCTAACAAAAGGAAAAGCATGTAGGTTATAGGGACCTGTGGAGATCATTACATCCAGCCTCCTTTTTTGAAGCTGGACTTTTCCCAGCACATCCCGGCAGTCATGTATTTGTCTGTTGGAGTCTGGAAACCCTTCAAGGACAAGAGTTTACACAGCGTCTGTAGGTGACCTCAGGGAGTGGTGGAGCTGCTAGCCAGCCTTTGTTCACAAGCAAAATGGAGCATAGTTAATTCAAATTCTGCCTGCAGAGACACTGAGATTAAATGTGGAAATTATTTGCGTAGCAGGATTTTGTAGAAGTTGGCCTCCTCTCTTTTCCTGACACTGCTGTAGTTTTCCTTGCGCTTCAGCTCTGCTTTACTGTGTTTGACTTTTGGTAAGAGACATGCCTCACAAGTATGTGATAGTCTGAGAAATTTTCTTAAATACCAAGCCAAACAGGTCTTAAAAATAGTTAAGAAATTAGTTTTAAATTGATCAGAAGGATAAAAACTGGTAGCATTTTTAGAATTCTACTTTTAGTGAAGTTAATAAATATTTTTTCCACAGTCTGTGTGGTTTTGTAAGCAACAAATTGTTACTAGCAAAGTATTAAATGTAGAGAGTACATACAATCACCTACTAGAATGGCCTTAGTAAAAATTAAAAGTTTTAGTACAATCAGGAGCTGAGGAGAATATTCACACTTCTTACCTTCATCTGTGCTCCCGCAGTGGTAGGTGGAAAGGTAAGGGTGCCTCCAGAGGTATGAGGTGGGATTTATGCCTGTTGAGACCCTCATGGTGTGGATGTGAATATGCTCCTACCTCTGCTTTTCCATGTGTAATGCTAATTTTATACTATTATGTTTTGTCTGCTGCTTTTACTGTGTTTCCCAGCTGTTCCAGAATGACTCTGTAAATCTCCCATTAGCAGTTTTTTCAGCCTGGGCACTGAGCCCTTACCCTCACTGGTTCAGCTGCCCAGGCCAGAGCAGTGGTTGTGTTAGTCCATGGAGAGAGCTGAGATCCGCCAGGCAGTGACTCAGAGTACTGGGATGGCTTGGCCTGGATGAGGCTGTTGTTCTGACTCACCCTCCAGAGGAGCCTCTTTCTCTCAGTTTAATACAGAAAGAGCCTTACAGGTGAAATGTAGGTGTTACATTCCCTTTGGCGTCTGTCAGCAACTTTCAAAATTGCATAAACACCCCTGTGCTAAGGCTAGTCATGAAAACAAGACCAAAACAGTTCAAAAACTGGGGGTCAGAAAAGGTGAGGCAGACAAGCAGACTGGGAGATGACCCTGAAAAATTCTGAAATACCCTTTGTGGTACCCTCACTGGCAATAGACAGCTTGCAGTACACCATCCTGGCAGAGCTGTGGCTACCCAGACCAACAGATCCTGGAATGAATGGAAACAACCATCAGGTAAAAGTCAGGAAATTGTTTTAGTCTTGGTACACTGAACATTTAACATTTTGTTGGAGCCACATGTTTAATTCCAGAATCCACCTTTCTTGGTGGAAATTCAGAGTATGTACAGCCTGAACACTGGTCAAGGGAACCTTAGGACGAGATGAATGTTGGGCAGTGAAATAGGGATCAGGCAGAAACTGTTCAGTTCTGTGTCACAGGAGTGCCTAACTCGATTTGCCAGCTAGGAGTGAAAGTAAAAAGAACTCACTGCTTCCTCAGTGAGAGCATTGTTAATTATTTAGATGTGTTATATAAGTAGGTTGTATATTCAATGTTTCTTGAAGCCTTTAGGAAAGGCAGTATTGTTTTTTAAGAAGGTTCTAAGGCATATTCTAGTGAACCTTCTGAAATATCTGTGCTGAGAAAATCATCACATCTCAACATATAGCCTAAAAGTCTACAAGAACAGTATTTTTGTCAGTTGTTAAAAGTATTATTATCTTTAACGCTGTTGTTTATATTTTGACTTTAATATTTAAAAGTTAGTCAGGGCATGGAAATGTCAGAATTCTCTGAGCAACTTTCCCGATAGTTTGTTTGAGGGGACACTATCCTGTGCTTGGCTTTGAAACTTGGCAGGCATGTCTGATCTGGGAGAGGGCTTGGACACAGAATTTCAAGTGATGAAATCCAGCTGATGTTCAAAGGAAAAGCCTACTCCCAGAACACTCCTAGGAGGCCCCTGTGAAAAAAAGACACTATGAAGAAGCAGTGGAAGTCATGTGTTATAAATTCCTGTGATTTTCCCTCTTGTGCAATTAAATTCAGGCAAGATCAGAAGTACAGGCTTCACAGCACTATTTGCCAGCTTTCTCTTTTTTATCTTCCTGGTGCTGGTGTGCCTGAGAAGGTAAATCAGGTCTGCCTGTATTCCTGTGAAGTCTGGGTCTCAATTTCTTACTGGATCAAAACTCCTGTCGAGTTACAGGGCTGAATCCTTAACTGACCTTGGTGGAGAGTCTATACACACCATGTCTTCAGCAGACAGTGAATCTCATTGTGGGCTCATTGCTCCTGTTGCCTGCATTTCTGAGAGAGATTCCTTATCTTTGGCCCATTTCTGGGCAGGTGCAGGTCTTCATTTGCTTCTGTTTGAGTTACCAGCAGGGTTTGGGAGGAGCCTCCAGGTCTGGGGGAATTACTGAATGCACCGTGCTGCAGTCACATCGTTATGCTTGCAGGTGAGGAGCAGAGGAGTCCTGCAGCAGTGAGCAGGGAGGGTGGCCAGGCTGTCTGAAGATGGAGGGGAATCAGCTCCACATCGCGGTCCGCAGGGAAGCCTGCTGCTCTCCTCTGGGGAGTTCACCTACAGAATTAAATACAAATAAATAGCCTGTTAAGGTTTCAAT
Organism: Pomatostomus ruficeps; assembly: GCA_013400735.1. NCBI lineage: Eukaryota > Metazoa > Chordata > Aves > Passeriformes > Timaliidae > Pomatostomus > Pomatostomus ruficeps. The sequence goes on along the minus strand of VYZT01051440.1, from coordinate 231,052 downwards.
AGCAGGAAAGATGAAGGTAGGCGCAGGCAATTTGGCTGGCACTAAGCAGCTGGAGAGCTCCTCACTCTTCACCAGGACTTTTCCTTGTGCCAGCTGGGTAAGTTATGGGTCAGGTGAATCCCCACAATGTACAGCAGAGTTTTGCGTGCTTTGTTGGTGAATACCAGTGTTTCTTAGGCAGCTCTTACATTCTATAGTAGTAAACATTTTGATTATTCAAAAGATGACACAAAAATCTTTCTCTACAGCTTGCCCTAGTTTTGGTAAATACATAATTTTGTTCATGTTTCTGACTAATAGTAGTAGAAGGATTAGAAGTTGTACATTACATAAAAATAACAAATGATCAGAAGAGAGGAAGTACAATAAAATCATTCATTTACTGCAGCTGGAGAGGGAATGCTCACCTGGTTATTGCTGTATCTAAAGGTTACAAGGGGTATGAGTAGAGAAGAGCTATTCTTCTTTGTGCCAGGGTCTTTTGTTCTTTTAAAAAATGCCCTGTTGCACTGAAAGCTGAAGTTCTTAACAGCAAAACAAGGATATATAGATAAAATATAATCTGATGGTACAGTGTCACCAGGGTGATATTACAGGCAATGTTGGGGGGGTGGTAAATAAAATATTTTTTATGCTATTTTAGTATGCATTCTTTAGCTACCTTTTTCCTAATTCTGGTTAGTTTTACACATTTGAGGGTTTTAATGCCCCAGTTTTTAACACTGTAGTTTAGTTCTTTCATTGTTTAAAGTTTTATCAACTCTTGTGGTTCTTCCAGGTTTCATCTCTATAGCTTTGGGAGTTACTTGTATATAAAGTCTCCTATATAAAACAGATTTGTGAGGTCTGAAGAACCTGTGCAGGTATTGCAGCAACTTCATTGGTGGAGAGATTAAGTAAATAGTTTCTTGTGGGTTTGCGGGGGAGGTTTTGGGAGGGGGTTTGCTTGGGTTTTGTTTTTATGTTTTGAGGGAGTTTTTGTTTGGGGATTTTTTTTGTTGGTTTTGTTCTAACATAAAGTTTGGAGACTAATACTGCATACAGAAACATCTAAGTGGAAAAGTCATAATTAAAAATAAACAGCGCAAGATGTCGCTTATTTCTGAATATATTTGATTATCAGTGTTTGTGTGCTTCTAAAGAGGGGATGCTTTGGACATAGATAAAGGAGCTGCTTAAATGCAATTCAGAAGCTCACTCAGTGGTGCTGATCCACTGTCCTGCAGGTAACATTCACTCAGCCTGTAGAAGAGACTCCAAATGTTAGAGAAAGGGAAATGGATGCTGATCTGGGAGGAAATTGCCACCTTCTCTCTTCTCTCTGTTGAATTATGTTGTGATGTTGATGGGAATGGAAAGGATAAAAAGTAAACTGAATTCATGTGGGCAGCAATCCTGCATTAGTCAGGATGAATGTGGGGACAGGCTGAAAAGCTTGTTAGCAGTTTTCTCTTTTCTGTTTTTTTGCTGGGGACAGTTTGAGTTGCAGAAGACAGCATCAAGATGGCAAAAAGAGATGCTTTTTGGCTTAACTGGGATGATTGGAAAGAATTAAATACGATTAAGCTGGATTAGGTGCTTTGCACTGTTACTGCCCTTTGTGCCCTGAGAGGTGTTTCTGCAGTGGGCTGTGTCGCCCCTTGGCTTGGCATCATGCCTGGCACTTGGCAGAGGCCTGGGATGCAAGACCTCATGCTGCTGGCTGCCCGTACAGCCTGATGCCTATAGCTTGCTCTGGACAGTCAGCACCTATGGGCATCTTGCTCAGGACTGATGGCAGGGCATGGAGAAAGGAGAAGAACATTGGAACAGATGAGTGAGGGTGGAACAACTGGCCAGGCATGAAGGAAAACTGGATCACATGAAAGGATGAAGTTTTTCTACTGGACTGAGGGAGCAATAGCTAACAAAAGTAAAAGCTGTTCTCTCCTGCAGAGGGGAGGTGCGCAGAAAGGTGTTAGATAGATCTGGGGTGTCCCTTCTGCCTCATAAATGGACAGTCATACACTGACTTTTAAATCAATCTGCCCACGCAAAGCTCAGTGCAAGAAGAGTCTTGACCTACATTATGAACAGGGTGGAAGTGCAAAATGGCCATGCAAATTATTTGGCTCAGTTGCAGGTACTTCTTTGGGTTTTGTGTAAGGTAAAGATAATGCATCAGGAGAAAAGTGCAATTGCATAATTTAGGCGGCAGCTTTCAGTTTGTCCTGGAAAAGAACAATTCAATTTCTCCAGGAGAGTCAGAGTAGCGTGTTTGGTTTTGTTGCGTATCAGTTAAACCACAATGACTTTTAGGGGAACTGCAATTACTCCAAAATACATGGGACTTGATTAGATGAAGTGGGGGTTTGATATGTGGATTTCATTCAAAATCAGACTTCTTACTTTGTATTCAGTTGTTAAGAGCTGGAGTGTTTGTATTCCTGGAGGTCAGGAACTTGGGTCTGTTCCCAAGGTGGCTGTTGATGCCCTGGAGTGCTGGTGTGCCCTCTGAGGAATTCAGCTTTAAACAAAAGCAGTCAGTGTATAACCCACTCCTTTCAGAACCAGGTACCTCACAGCCACTTGTCAGGAATGGAAGAGTTCTATGATCATGGTTGTTTTTAAAGGAAAGACATTTTTGAGGAACCTGTATTAATTCCAGTTAAATGAAATTCCTTACTTCATGCATGTGGGCTGTAGGTTGTTCTCTTGTTGTCCAGATATAGGAACATTTCTTGAAGGAGAGCATGCAGCCCATGCTTGCTTTGCAGCCAGTGTGCACTACACATTTGTGTCTCGTGTATCTTCATGCCTCAATATTCCCAAACCTTGCTAAAGGAATTCATCTTAGATAGGAATTTTCATTATGTAGCCCCTGATCTTGTATTTTGTCAGACTGAGCAAAACTTGTCCTTTTAGCCTGATATAAGGTATTCAAGGCTTCTTCACAAAATGGGTGAAACAAATAGCTTCTCACTAGGTTTCAGAGCCAAGGTTGTGCATATCACTTACTGTAAAGAGTTGTAGTCCAAACACTTTTTCTTTTATTCTGCTAATTTCATAACTTATTAGTTAGAAGTGTTGATGTTTTCCCTTTTCTCTTCAGATGACACTGGCTGTCCTAGTAGCCAGTCAGTATCTCCAGTTAAGACTCCTTCTGATGCTGGAAACAGTCCAATCAGTTTTTGCACTGGCAGTGATGGAGACTTCTCCAGGAAGAAATTCAGTCCAGGGTCTATGAGTGAAGGGAATACGCAGCTGGCTCGATATAAGAAGGAGACAAAGACAAGCCTTGTGAAGCCTGGTGAGTGTAATTCCTTTCATTTCCTTAACTACACTTTCTAACTGACTGGTACATTTACAGGTGTCTACATACACTGTGTTGTGCCACCTGTGATACCACTGATGCTGCTGTTAAATAAAATAGTTGGCTTCTTTCTTTGGAGCCACCTGAAAGATATGAAAACATTATTGTTAGTCTTTTTCATGGAAATATTATTAATGGACATCTTCACTTTCTTTTATGAGGCTTGATGGTGAAGTCAAATAACTGAAATGGATTTTATTCTGTTTCATAGTAATTGCACACATATTTCACTACCCAAAGATAAATGACTCTTAATATGAGAAAAAAAGTCTTGTGATGTCCTTAGATTTATTGCTGCCAGGCTCTGCTAGCTCTGGGGATACAAGATGTTGCACCAAGGTAAGAGGACAGGCAGCTGTGTGTGAGATTTGGGCAGACTGGGACCTGTACTGCAATGGCTGATTCAAGAGAGTATCTCCTAGTGCCCTGGGCTAATGAGCCACCTCAGACCACCAGCTAAACCAGCACCTGCTTGTTGCACATCCAAGACTAAATACCCAGGTGTGCCATTGGTTTCTATAATTTCAGTGAGTAGATATAAAATATTTTATATCATTTGATTCATGTACAGACAGCTCCTGATTACAAATGGTCAGGATATTTGTGCTGCTATTTAATTAATCATGGAGACAGAGATGGCCCTGTACAGAGCCAGCTGCAGAACTGACATGGTTTATAAACTCAGGTACCTCCTGGCTATATTGTTTCCAGAGTCATTTTACCTCTGGAAGCAATTTAGATACTTTCACGAAAAGCCATCACAGATTTGCCAGCACCGTGTTTAATCCAGAAACAGTAGAGAATCTCTTGCAAAAACTCTTCAATGGCTTGGTCATTAGAAGGGCTGATTAAGTCTGATTTTACTATTCCTGCAAGTTCTTTGGCTCATTTCATAGCACCGTGTTACTTGATTGTTCCCAGTCTCCCACTGCTGTGCATAATGAGTGATAGGTAATATTTTTATGAGGTTTGCAGTGAATATGGTACGTGACAGTCAAATCTGCAGCTGTGGCTACCAGAACCATTTTGTTTGTGAATATGAATGTTGCTTAGCAAAATGTGAATAATGAAGGCAAAAGTGTTTTTCTAATGAAGATTCCTATACTCATGGAAAAACAGTTATGCACCTTTTTCAATAAATTGCTTCACCACTGTTTTCAATTTTACACTTAAATTGCCTTAAAATATCAAGTTATTAGCCTTTTGCAGTAGTCTGCAACTGGATCTGTTTTAAAAAGTCCTTCTAAGTTCCTCCTTCAAAATATCTCACAGTTTTTTAGTGGAAAGCTGTTCAAAATCACATCATAGTCAGTGTGAGAGCTGACACAAGTGAGGGACATTTCAGACATGGATGTCAGGGGATAGCTGGGGTTCATTTTCCTCAGTGTTAGCCACAAGGGTTAATGTGATTTCCTTCCATTGTTATCTCCTGGCTTCAGGTGGACCCTGTCTCTTCCCCATGACCTACTTGCACATGAATTTCGGGTGTCTCAATCCAGAAGATGTAAACATTGTGCAAAGAGGAAGCATCATCATGTAGCAAAACACACAAGGAGTAAGAGAGGATCAAAAGAAGGGAAGTGAGATATGGAGGAGAATAGCAGCAACATGTCCTTATCACACATAAAAGATATTGTGTGTAATTTTCTCTTTATCAAAAACTCTTCATGATTTATAGAGATTATATCTACTTCATATTAATCTGAAATGGCTTGTGACAGTGACCACATAGCAGGAGTCAGATATGAGAGACAAAGATCCAGCCTACCATTATTTTTTACCGTGTTTTGCACTATATTTTTTACACGAGTACATCAATCACTGTGCATCTTCAAAATTCCTGTCATTTTGCTGGAAATCTGTCTGTTTCCAGGATTGTTTTCTTGGAACATGCTGAATCACAGAAGAAACACTTACATAAATATTTAGATAATTCAGGAAATGTCATAAAGGGATAGCACTGAGAATGAACTCTGGGATGTTTTTTAGGTTGTTCCCAAGCTCTGATACTTTTATGCTTCTCTAGTAACATCACTGCATCATTCTTTTCTGTACTTCATAATACAAAATACACATAATTTTGTTTTTTTTCTCTAACAGCCAAAGGCCTTGTTATATAAATCTAAGCCATCTTCACTTCTTGAAGTATTAACAAAATAGGTTTGGCTATCATTCATATTTTAAGCAGTTTGCATAGAGAACAATATATAATCCTGGAATGCTCTTGCTAAACCTCTAAAATATTTATAATCATGGAGAAATTATTTATTTGAGAGAGATGAAAATGGTTTTTATTGTGCATTAAATCCAAATCACAGCAGTGTAGAAGTGAATTTGGCTTAAAACCTGTGCCTGCTTTCCCAGGAAAGGATGGAGAGGGCAGGAACATTAAGGAAGATAATAGAATATCCGCTCTGAGATAGTTACAAGCCTTTTAATTTCTGTGTTTTAGAAGCAGGTCCTTTTTTTAGATGTGATTCATTTATATAATATTGAAACCAATACAATGTGTTGCAGAAAATGCCCTCCCAAAAAGGCACAAAAAAGATTTAATTAACATTGGTCTTAGTTTTGTATCAAGATGCTGTGCTGAATCCTACAGTTTTTGTAATTGTATAAACAGGACCATAAGCAGTTCTGCATTTTCACATTCTTGTGTGGTCCTCTTAGAAAAATCCCTAATGAATTCTTGTAGTTCATGTCCACATCCTGTTGAGAACCGTGGGAATTGTTTTGCTTCCTTTGACAGTCTTTCTCATTTTCTTTTTTGACTTCCATTAGAATGCTTAGTGAAAGGATTCAAAATCTGACTCTGCGAGCTGCAAAGTACTGATAAACTTTCAAAGACATGGATAAAGATGAGAATTTTTAGCAGAAGTTGTGTCAATAACTTTTAAAAGTCTTGCGTGTTTAAACTAACACAGACATGTATTTAAATCTCTGTGAGCATCAGAATTTGAGAAGGGCAACTGATCAGCTGTGTTCACCATTTCTGTAAAGTTCTGGTCTTCTTGCTTTTGGTATTACAGGCACACTTGGGAAAGTTTACTGAATGTTTGCTGTTGGAGCTGTTTCTTAGAGCCCATGGAATTGCTGAAGTTTCACATGAAATTATTAAGACCTAAGAAAAAATGTTAAGGCTGTCCCAGACTTTTTAGCACCTTCAGGATGCCACAGAGTAGAGGTGTAAACACCACTGCACAAAAGGAACCCTAGGTGAGATCCAGCTGAGAATTGCTGAAGTTTCACATGAAATTATTAAGACCTAAGAAAAAATGTTAAGGCTGTCCCAGACTTTTTAGCACCTTCAGGATGCCACAGAGTAGAGGTGTAAACACCACTGCACAAAAGGAACCCTAGGTGAGATCCAGCTGAGAATTGCTGAAGTTTCACATGAAATTATTAAGACCTAAGAAAAAATGTTAAGGCTGTCCCAGACTTTTTAGCACCTTCAGGATGCCACAGAGTAGAGGTGTAAACACCACTGCACAAAAGGAACCCTAGGTGAGATCCAGCTGAGCCCCAGTTAGGGTCAGCTCCAAAGCTTGTAAGGACTGGCTCTCTGTCATTCACAGCTTGGTACAGCGTATTCCAGCTAGACTTGCTTGAGTGGGGAATTGAACTACGTGGTCTCAAAAGGTCCCTTCTACCTCCCAGCAATTCTGTAATCCTGTGTTGCTGGACTTTTTTTCTTTAAATAGTGTATCAGCCAGATCTGTACTTAAGTAGTTGCAAGGCACAATTTGTGTTTTTCCTGCCTTTTCTTGGCCACTTAAGTTCATAAAAATGAAAGTATTTTAAAAAAGTATCTTTTAACAATCACTATTCAACTAAAAATGTCATTTAACTTGAAGGCAAAGTAAGTAATCTTGTACTCAACATGTTTCCTACTTTTTCCTGGTGAATTTATTAAGTCATGATAAATCAGCCTTCGGGTAGGGTGTCCCAGTCTGAACAGATTAATCTTTGAAAGCTTTAGGGCTATTAGGAGTTTTAGGAGAGACAGGTGGAGCAGAATGTATTTCCCATACTTGGTTGTGAGTGTGTGAGTATTCAGTAGGTGCAGGTACTTTTTTAGTCAGTGTTGGAGCTGATACTGATCAAAAAGGAGACAAGGAAAATTACCCTAGACAACTGGAAATATTAAGACTAGAGCTTAAATAAGCTTAAATAAACAGATCAGAGAAGAAATGCAAGTGTTAGCTGCAAATTAGGTTTTATCTGTTAAAAATGTGTCACTGTTAAAACATAATGCTCTTCCTGAAGTTTGGGAGTTTTTTTATTATTTGTTAATTGTCTGGTGTGTGAGGATTGGATTCCCAGAACACTAAATGTCCAGGAATTTATTTCTAGGGGTCCCCTGTGAAAGCAAGGAGTAGTGACTAGTTAATACAATAGTATAAAATTAGCAGATAAATGAATCCATATTGCTACTTTACTTCCATATATGCCTGTGTTCTAAAGGCATTCACTCTGGTTATTCTAAAAACAAAATACAAAGGCTCTGATTTAGGTTATATTGCTGACATCTGGCCATGTTATTTTACAGGTCTTTTGTCAACTCACTCCCTCATTTCAGTATGACATTGTGGGAATAGCAGTGTCTGGCTGATGTATGTGTGTGTATGTACTTCACTTGAAAAGCATGAGTTGGTGTGTAAGTTCTGTGAGAGGATTGTCTTAGAGATAATTCTGGAAATTTATTTCACTGTCAAGAACTTCTTTCTGATTGCATCATTTTGCAATGATAGGACTTTGTTTTATCTTGGAAAATTTGATAAAATATTAGAAAGATATGTTTTACCAGCACATTTATCCAAGAATATTGTATCTGGTATTTGCATGACTTTTCTTTATTCTCTGTAAGAAATTTCTGCAAGTAGTAGGAAAATATTAGATCTGTTGTCCCTATTGTTCAGGAACAACAGAACAGAATACAAAAACCAAGTTACAGAATGTGCTAACTTGAACAATTCCTATGGCACACAAAGAAATTCATGAGTCTTTTTAACTACTGGCTAGGACATCTACCTATTATGTTGAAACACTTCTTAAAATGCTAATGGTGTACTCTGCATTCTAACACAAAGTCACACTGTTTGGTTGTTTGAGGAAAACAAACAAACCAAAACCAATGGAAAGCCTATATTTGGAGATAGAAAACTGCCTTGACTGATCCTAAAAATAAATTGGCATGCTCCATTTTAAAAGCAGAATCGCACAAAGGTAACAACAACGAGAAGACTGGTGTCTGTCTTTTTGCTGTAACTTATTTAACAGCACTTCGTAACCCACATTCTAAGACTGCCCCTTTTCTTGGGGGAGGGATAATTAAGAACAAGGGTATGTCAAAAGAACATCTAACCTGGTTACAAATGCCGTATTTAATCAATGAACACCATGTTCCCATCTTGCAACCAGTGATAACCATACTTGAGTGGTGAAATTGGGAAATTCATGCTTCCATTCCTAGGAATAGTAAATTACTTAGATATGTGGGTGGTGTCACATGCATAAGAATGCTGAAATTAGGAAAGAGCTACACCAGGTTCAGTGTACTTTAAATAATTGGTTATAGAACAAAAAAGGGTTCTGAAGGTGTACCAAGTGAATTGAGTTGATACCAAATGATGGAACATCTTGCCTATGACTGACCATTAGTTCTCCCCTCAAATTACTTGAATTAATAACAAGGAAACTCTTGATCTGACCATGTTTATTGATAAGTGTAGAGCATAAATTCTCTGACAGGTGCAGAGGAGCTTGCAAGTGAAAAGAGGAAGAGAAAAGCCCAGGTTCCCTGAGTAACTTAAACCAGATGAGGAGGGCTTTAACTTGAGCATTGGATCTTTAAGCCACTTGATATTTGGCAAAGAGCACATACACAGTGGTCAGTTACTTGTGCTTCTGGAAAACTTTTGATTTTTTTTTTAAAAACCACGTTGGCAATAAAAAGTGAGGAAGCATCTTTCTCGGATGTAAACATATGCTTTGAATGCTTCACTTCTGTCCCACACCTGATAACAGCCATTATAACCATCCTGACATTGAAATCCAACTGTATGCAACATTTGTTTCCTGTACAGTTTCAATCACACTCTCCTCCCTTTCTTATACATGTATTTCATGATTTCATTAGTGGCACTAAAGTTTCTGAGGTCTTTTTTAATACAGAATCTAACAAATACAGTTGTGGCAGTTTTTGACCCTATTCCTTTTCCTCAGTTACTTTTGCTTTTCTTCTTCACCTTTCATTTTACACCCACACAAAATAGCTACTGCTGATTTTCTAAACAAAAAATGTTTCTGGATAATAATTCTGTATGCACTGAGTCCTCCTGCATATTTTACTGCTTTAATGTCACATCTGTTACTGTGGAGCTGTGTAGATTTGCTTGCCTGACCTGCCAGCACAGGGAGTTATTAAGGCCTTGGTTCTGTGGGTCCCAGAGGGGCAGGGTGTGCTCTGGGGGGATGCATGTGCACACCTTACCCTCCAGGAGCGAGGATGCCATGTCTGGACTGCAGTCTGTGCCCTCCTCAGAGCTTGTGTCCTGGAGCTGAGCCCAGAGGGGCGTCACCCTGCAGAGATTTGGTGGTTGTAGCAGTCAGTAAGGTCTGGAAGGTGGCCAGCCTGTGAGGTTGGGGGATGGTGTTGGAGTGATGCTGCTGAGGGTCTGGCATTTGCAAAGCCCAGCCTCCCCCGCATACTCCAGAATATCTGGATTCTTATGGCCACTTTGAATATTCCCTTCTAGTCAGGCCAACGGACCCAGCACAGCCAGTAGATCCCATTGGTTGGAGCTCCTCTGTCTGGCATAAATCCCTCACCTCTTGTGATTCACAAGAGGTGAAATTTGAATCTAATTGTCTCCTTAGAGAACCTTCAGTAGCTTTGGGCTGCAGGTGGGGGCTGACTCTCTTTCTCTGGTCTGAGTGACTGGTTCCGTTGCTCAAGGGACATGGAACAGCTTTAACGGGTGAACCTGCAACTTCCCCTCTGGGGGTTACTGGAGCTGTTTTAGAGATGAGGGAGATGTGAATTCATGGTCTTCATCCAACCTGAATAGAGCAGAGATGGCCTCTAACTGATCTGACCTCAATTCCCAATTTGTAATGTAGGGATAATTATCTCTGCCTGCAGCCGTGCACTAAGGTCCTATTTTATTTTAAAGGAGGTAGAATGAATGAATCCAGTGGCTCTGGTATGTGATCTTTCTGGACAAATATTAAAGCATTTACTTTAGGATTCACTGGTTATGCTGACTGAGAATCGGACCAAGGTTGGCTCAGATGTTGGAGACTTCCCCGTTTAGTCAGGTGAATCCTACCCACATCTCCTGTGTCCTCATCAGGCCTCTGACACCTCTGCTGTTGGCTCTTATTGAAGGCCAGCACAGTCTCTGTGGCTTTTCTTTCTCTTTTTTCCCTTGCTTTTTTTTATTTGAAAGGAAAGTAGTTCTTAGACATTCAGTTGTGGAAGAAAGTTTGTGCTTGAAGATCACACATGGACCTTCAAGTAGCTCTAATTATTATGCTTTTTGCTCTTCTGTTCATCCCTGATAAGTGTGGGCACTCTCTGTTTGTCCTCTTTGTGAGGACTGCTGCCCAAGCCACCTGGCATTGCACAGGGAGATTCTGAATCCCATTTTGCACTGTGGCTTCACAGAAATTAAATATATTTAGGACTAACTAAAATCCTAAAGCTAACTAAATCATGCTGAAGTTAAATAAGTGCTCTGTAACTTCTCAAAAATAATACTGGAATATAATCAGAATATAAATATTTTAAGCAAGAGTTGCTTAGAAAGGTAGGTAAAAATTATTAGCATAGCAGTATTTTTTTAGTTTACATTTATATATGTTTTAGACTTAAACTTTAATTTAAAAAAAATTGCTTAAATTGATGTGGAAAACCTGTTCAAATAGCCAAATACTTCTTATAAAAATGAATAAGCAAAATAGGAGCTACAAGTAGTGTTTCAACTTTGAAGCATTCCAGAGTATTTAACACAAATCTATAAATTCCTGTTAAAGTGGCATAGAAAAACAATCTTTTAATTCTGTGTCACAAATTTTATAATCCAACCCCTTCTAAAAAATTATTTTAGATGTTGCTTAGTGGGTGGGCCTTGGCCTCTCAAGACATGTATTTCTTTTTTCAGAAGACTCTTAGTCTGCAGCAAGTGCCAAGATGTCACAGCAAAAATAGAGGATCCAAAAAAGAAGTCAGCAAGTTGTAAAGGAGAAATTGGCAAGTAAAAGCTGAAAACCTGAGTCCTACATAGTGACCTGCCCAGCTCTGGGCTGATGGCACAAGCCACCTGTAATTCAGGGCCTTGGGCAAAAATATGCGGAAAAATACCTCCTTCCTTACAAATAAAATAAAATAAAAAAAAAAAAAAAAATAAAAGGATGTCCTTGTTGCTTAGTTCAGTAAAGGAAAAAGAAACTTAGATTTATATCTCTTTGTGTGTATTTTGGGGGATGGTCTTCAGCACAGAGGAGATGAGTGCCCTAATACAGAGCTGCTGGGCAGGCTGAGGGGGTGCAGGGTGTCTGCTCCCAGGGAAGCTGTCCTACTTTCTTTAGGTACTCTTTTGCTGGGAGTTCAGAGCTGAGCTCCCAGCAGGTACACGGTAACTCCTTTGTCTCTCTCTCCCTGGCCCATTAATTGTACTGGTGCTGCTCCAGACACACAGAAAGTGGGGCAGCCCATGTTACAGGGAGGTTGTGGCCCAAGGATGCCTGCAAGTGTCCACGAGATGTTCCATGAGAGAGCCACTGCTCTGTCTGCAGATCAGAGTGAGCAGGGAACGTGGATGTGGGAGTGCCTGGGATGCTGCACAGGGTAGGATCCCTGCCACACAATACATCTCCTAGATCCAAATGCCTTTTGATAGAACTGAAGGTCTCCTGGGGCTTGTGGAGGTGTACTCCTGCATCAGGAAAAGACAGCTGAGGGCCTGGCATAAGAAGGGCCCTGGGGTTTAGAGGTAGGTATTGAAGATGGCAATAGCTGTGCTCTGTAGTAAAAACAATAAAATTCTTTTTGTATTTTCAAGCTGGTTTGTTTGGGTTTTTTTCTCCTTTGCTAATCCAGAGCAGTATTTGAGCCAGAAAGAAGAAACCGATGATATACACGCTGCACACTCTTAAGTATTTGTTTTAAAATGTGTGTGAGGTCAACATCAAACATGCCTTGCAATTTGTGTATTTACTGCAGTGAATTTTCTGTGCCTTGTGGTTGCTTTCTATGGGTTTCAGCCCACTTCACCCTCATAGAACAAAACATTGTGCTTACGAAAGAGTCTATTATGAATCTTCCCTTAGAAAAATTTTTTTGTGCTCTGCTTTTAAATTACAAGCTGTATTATTTATGCCAGTGTTTAAAATAGCTTCCTGATCCCCTGGTTAAAGTATTCTGAACCTACTCCAGATTCATTTCACTATGCACAACTCCCACTCATCATGAGTTTTTATTTCAAGTAATTTTTCGTGAAATAACATGCATTGCAGCCAGAACCCTGTATTACTGTTACATAGTTTTCTTTACAGTTTTCCAGCTGTATTCCTCCTCCCATGATAAACTGGATTGTCAGTATGCATTTTTATCTTAGAATACAAAAATTTCGTTCCCTTAATCTTCCTTCATAAACAGTGCCCTATAATGCTATTATCATTAGTGTTGACCTTTTTTGGAATTTCTCCAGGTTATTAATGCCTTTTTAATGAGAATCATGGGATTTAAAGTGTTTTCTGAACAGTGTTTACTTAGGAATTGATAGACTATTTCCTTTTCTATTTTTCTTTTCATCCCCTATTGCTTTTTTGTCTGACATCTTACTGTGTTCAAACCAGAGCTATGCAAACAATTGATTTGGGGGCTGCTGCCAAATCAAAACATTAAGGAAAATTTTTTTTCAGACTGAACATAGGCCGTATCAAATATTTTGAATGTTTTGGGATTCATTTTGATGATTTTACCCCATTTTTAAAAGAAGAAGGTAATTCATTTTCACAGTTAAAGCATCATTGCAAACAGAAAATTAAAAAATCTGATCTTCTGTTTTCCTGGCCATGTTTGACTTCAAATCATAAGTATTTTCAGTGTTCTCTGATCTCATTTTTCTGGTGACCAAATTACTAATTACTACCTAAAAGATTTGTTTCCCTCAGAATCATTACTTCAAATACTTTTTGAGCAGTATTGAGTGGTTAAGTCTATATATTCTTTGTGTTTATATATCTGTATTTATGCATAGGAGTGGAAAGCTGAGGGAATATCTTTATTTTAGTTGTGCAAATCTCACTTATTTGATTTTGCTGTGGTATAGACATTGGTGAGTGGGTGGTGACTGAGCTTGGAAGTGGAAAGTGAAACATAAACAACTCATTGGGTCTTTTCAGATAGTGGTGTCATTTGGAACATTTGGCCTATTTAAGCAGTGGTATTTTACTTTTATGTACCTAGGTATCTGAATCCTGATGAAGCTGTGCTTTACACGTCTTCACTCTGTTTTGGTTCTCACTTGAAATTAACAATTCTGAGCTTGGGAAGAGCTTAGGAGAAAGGAAAAATGCTGTCCAGTCCCTGTTCCAGTAAAGAAACCACAAGTAGTACTGATAAAATGAAACCCAGCAGCCAGAACAACTAGACAGAAGTTGCCCAACTTGGCCAATACTTTAGATTGCAGAGAATAGTTTTCTCAGCTGTGTTATGTGCACGGTGGAGTCTCCTGATGGAGGTGGGAGCTATGGGAAATTCAGGCCTGTTTGGATTTCACCATGCAGCAGGGGTTAATGAAGATAGGCATTCCAAACTGTGTTGTTTTGTGGAGGAGCTGGAGAAGGGCATGACAAGCTGCAAGGATGAGACCTCATCTCTTTATCAAGTTCTTATTGCTGGATGCCGTCTTCCTGGGAGTGTGATGGGGAGATGATGAGCAGCATCCTCCCAGTTCAAAGCTAAACCTGGCCCTAAGAATCCCAGGTGGAGATTTTCTTTCCCTGGTAAACCAGAGAGCTGTCATTGGGCTTGTTTTTGTGGAACCTGATTTATGTGGTGTAGTGTGAAACACCCACTCTGGTCTTTTGAAAGAGGCAGCAAACTGTTCATCACTTTTTAAGCTGACCTGCTTCTAGACATGCCCACAAACAAGAGTTTGACAGAGCTGAGAAACTTTGCTGAGTGAGACTGGTGGGAGGTGTTTCCCAACTGAGATGGTAGTTAGGGAGAGCACTAGTTCCAAAATTTCCCTAACTCGCCCCAGGAGCTGGAGACCCAGCCTCCTTGTGTACATTCAGCCTCCAGCCACTGCAAGGTGGACATTGCTTCCCCAAGGAGCCTGAAATGTATTGCCTTTAATGTGGCATAAAAAAATAGTAAACCTGCTTTATAATAGTGTATTCTATATACACCATTACATAGAACATATTTAAAAGAAATGAAAATTCTAGCTTTTTTTCATATTTTATTAGTATTAAATTATCTTACTTCCATGCTGAGACACTTCATTACAGGTCTGTGTTCCACCCTTCCTAGATTCTGTAAATAAAAGGAAGCCATTGGCTTTTGAAAACCAGGCAGGCTGTGTCTGTTTGCTAGAGCTGATGGAATACAGCTTGACCACAAATCCGCAAGGATTAATAAGCTGAAAAAGCACAGTCTTCTTGCCTGTCATTTGTACTTCTTAACAGTAAGAGTGAAAAAAGCAGCAAATGATGGCACTCATAACTTGAAATGCATTGGCCTCAGACCTACCTCGGATTTGTTACTGTAAAAAATATAGTTTATGCAACCAATTGCTATACTGGGTAACGTTTTACTGTTCTTTTCAATAGATGGCACTTGAAGTTTATTAGTTTCTTGTAATCATTTCAACATGTTTGTTACAGTAAATATTTGACTAACTTATGACAAATTTTGCTTTTCATCCTGGGATTGCAGGGTTGTTTCATCAGTTACCTCCCAGATACGTTTCTCCTTCCAGTGTTTTTCCCTTGCCTGTTGAAAACATGTCAAACTGATTTAAAATGTTCTGTTCATATTATAATGAAAACCATATGTCTTATATCAAGGGTGACTATGCAAAAGCTTTCACTTGAATCAGGTTTTGCATGAAATTTCATGCACTTGCAGATACACTGTGCATGTGGGCCTGTGCAGCTCCTTGCTGTGCCCCAGACAACTTCTCTCCTCCTTACACACGGGAACCAGATTTAGGAGATGTGTTGAGGGGCCTCTGAAAGCCCTTTATTAAACTTCTGCCACCAACGTGACAGGAGGGCTAGGATCTTTTCTCAGTCTGTGATGAAGTTTGCTGCCTCTCTGTGTACTGCTAAGTTACCCCTGCCAAAGATGACATTTACCAGTTCCTAAAAATACTTCTGACCAGCCTATCCATTTCCCTTCAAACAGAGCAAATAGTACTGCCCAGTACATAAAAAAATCTCCTGAGGTGATACTGCATGGTTGCTTATAAATACTTGTCCATAGGTGGATTTACACATATAATTTATAAAACTGTCAAATGCAAGTTAGCATTATGTTATACAACTCTCAGTGTATTTTTTGAACCTCCAGTCTCAATGTTTGTGTTGAGGTTGGTGTAGGAAAGCAGCATCCTTCCATCTCTGATAACAAAGAGCCTTTTTGTTTGAACATGAAGATAAGTTCCCCAGACTGTTCCCTTCTGCTCCATGAGCATATGCTCCCCCTGCCAAAGGTCACTTCAAGCTGAGATGAGTGAATTTGTGGGAGTCATTTTTAAGGTGTTGTTAGAATGGCTCAAGCTGCATTTAGAAGCACAAAAAAATAATTAGGTCAAGCTGATTTCTGTCTGAAAAATCTCCTTAAAAATACATAAAGCAGCAAAAAACTCCAGCTTGTAATGCTCTTTGTCTGTTCCAACATCCGCTTTTGGCTTCTCTACAAATCAGTGAATTAGAAATAATTAAGAAAAACACAAGCCCAGATCATAGTGATATGCAGAATATGCATGATGGCTCTCAGCCAATGTCAGTAATTAGTTTGTAGTGGCTATGTTTTGAGAGAAGAGCTTGATTGATTGTGGTTTCACAGAATACATAAGTCACATTATGTATTCATGTTGAGACCTGCAATACTTATAATTTGCATTAGTGCAGTTCAGATTACTACTAAAACTATAGTACTTGGATCAGAAAACTGCTTAATGAGATTAATTATTTGATAACAATCCTTCTTTCAAAGTAAAAAAAATAAGAAAGAAAAATGAGCAAAAATCAAGATAAATAATCATTTGTAAGATCACATTTAGATCCAGACACAGGGAAGCAGGATCTGTGTTGCAGTCCTTCCCAAAAGTCTGTCTGGTTTTGAGCCAGAAGTCTTCTTGCTCAACACATTTTAACAATTTATGGAGACCCACACCCAAAGTTTTGCTCCACATCTCCTCTGACTGTGTCTCTGCCAGCTGCCCAGGTTCCCAGCTGTTACTGGGCCATGCAGCCAGCTGTAATGTGACCACAGACCTGTCTGGTGAGCAGTTGGGTGGACATCCACCCGGGAGTGAGGAGT
Organism: Pomatostomus ruficeps; assembly: GCA_013400735.1. NCBI lineage: Eukaryota > Metazoa > Chordata > Aves > Passeriformes > Timaliidae > Pomatostomus > Pomatostomus ruficeps. The sequence goes on along the minus strand of VYZT01051440.1, from coordinate 214,139 downwards.
GATGGCTTCATTCATTGGCCAATGCAGTGGGATAGGGAAGGGATGCCTGCTGGTACCCTTGGGACTGACGATGCCAGGCATTGCTGTACCCAGTTTCTTCATTAATTATGGAGCACAGCTCACAAATCTGAGCTCAATGACTACACCTCATATAAAACCAGAGGGGTGGTTAGGTACTAAAATCCGAGCAGACAGTGTGCCAGGCATGCCCACAGGAGATGCCAGAGAAGTGCCCATTTCCCAGACTTAGTCACCTACCTGTAATCCTGAGTGTGCCCATGCGTGTGCCTTGGATTCACTGTGAACCTCCATACCAGAGCCAGACCACCCCTGTGAGGGCAGGCATCCAGCAGGTTTCATTCCTCTGAAATATGGCCAGTGCTAGTGCTACCAGTCTGTGCTGTTTGCAGCTGAGCAGCTAGAGCTTGAGGAGAAGGTCTGAGTCCAGTGCCGTCTTTAGAACAAAGGATCTCAAATGTACATTTCTCCTAAGAGTTCCTGAACCAAAGCAACCTACTGGGCATCCTCAGCTTCCTCCCCTGCTGTTAGACCTCATTATAGTGGAGATAGCGAGACACAGGCAGAGGCAGAGCATGTGAGAGCAACTTCTGTCACCCAAAGATTACAGCAGTCCACATGGAGGAGAGCTGTGCCCTGTTCCTTGCTCTCAAGGTTACATCTGCTTTTACCCAGTTACTGTTCAGTGTGAAATATAATAGTTCAGTCCAAAGTAAGAGTCTCCCATACAGTAATTCTAAATCAAATAAGTAGTAAGTCAAAAGCCAGGGACTGGAACTAAAACCCACTGTCATCTATGGTCTTGACACCTTGAATTCAGTACATTTACCACTTTGAGACTTGCCTTCAAATTGGGTCATTTTTAAGGATGTTATCTGAAGAAAAGCCTGAAATGCTAAAGCAAGACTTCATCGCTTCTTTGCAGCTTATTTTTTTTACATTTGTCAGTGCATGTGAGCAGTGTGGTTTTCTTTCCTAGGTTGCTTGTGGTGTACAAAATCTTTCTTTCAGAAACAGCGCTGTATTAAACAGAAAAATAAAAGCAACATTAGTGCTTCCTGGAAATATACTACTTACACTGTTAAATATTGGAGCTAGAAATGTGGCTCAGTTAAAGCTCTCAAGATAAATTGAACCAAATCTCTTAAAAATACAGGTCCTTTCATTAGTGGGAATTACAACTGAATTCTTTCTACTTTTCTAGCTGCTTCTAATGACTGCTGGATATTTTTTCACACAGTCAGACCCAAGCTCTACCCCTGGGGTCTCTAAATCAAGCTGTCTAGAGAGACAGCATGCCACTTATTCCTCTAGTAGCTGCACCAAAGTGGTTAATCTGTATGCATATTTTGGTCTCTTTGCTGTATAACAGAGTGCTTTCGAAGCAAGAAAGCTCAGCAAATTTAAGAGATTTACATTTTGAGGACAAGCTGTTTCTGTCAGCACTGTTTTATTTACAGCTCTGACTATATGCAAAACCTCCTTCAAGACTGATATACATATAAAGAGGTCATGTTTATGGAGTCAAAAGATAGCTAAGCTCTGTGGTTTATATACTTTGGCATCTATGAAGCAGTGGTGAAGTTTGAAAGAGGAAAGACATACACAAAAAGACTAAATTTTAATAAGCACATACACATCCTGAGTTTTGGGAATCCAGTCAATATGTGTCACAGATATTGCATGAACTTTTTCCTTTTTACCTTATTTTAATCTTACTGCTTTAGTAGGAAATGGGCAATAAAAGGCACACAAGAAATTCTGAGCTTTATTCTTACAGAAGGAAAAAGATTAAATGCTAAAGTAAAAGCAAAATTTTAAGACTGAGACCGGAAGACCGTACAACAAAGTATCCAACCATCTCTAATGGCTGGAAATGGCAGACTGGGATGCCATACTGCAGGAGTGCACGTGGAGTTGTTGTGTGACCTTCTGTAAGAGAGGTAAATACTGTCTCGGTATACATATATATACATATCCGACATGGTATTTCTGTGCTTGCATGCTCTCCTGGCAGGCCCAGTGTACCCGATCGGTTCTACCTGTGAGAGGTGGGAGTGCAGTGTGTGTGATACAGTCACGGTACTGCATCGTTGTCCTTGCGCTGCGGCTGAGGCAGTGCAGAGGGCAGTGTTAAAGGTGGGGCTTGTCCACACCCAAAATGTGGGCGTGGTGGCTGCCAGGGCCGGCGGGATAAACACGCAGTGGTGGCAGCTAGAGGCGTACTGGCTCTCGCACAGGCAGCTCCTTCTCCCGCTCCTCAATCCCGCCCCGACATCTGTAATTGCCTCATATGCAGGATGGGAAACCTGGCCTTGAGACGTTCGGACGAGTTTCCCAGCTGATTCCAGTGCTGCGACAGGACAGTGTGAGCTCCCCGAGCTCTGGTGGCAGGTGCCACGCGTCTGCCGGGCCGTGGTCACCCTGTGCGCCGCTGCCCGGCTTGCGCTGCCCGCACGTTTCGCCATGGGCAGCACAACAGCTGGTACGGGCTCCCTTCTCCCTCCGTGTCAGCCGAGCCCAGGGACTGTCGCGCTGCTGTCAGGGCAGCACGGAGGCGAAAAGGCAGCACAGAGCGTGATGCTGCAAGCAGAGCACTCTCAGTTCGGTGCCGCAGCCCGTCGAGCGGTAAAGAGCAGGGACAGCGCGGGACTCTGCAGGATTTCACTCCTGCTTCTCGGACACCCATCCCCGGCAAAGAGCAACCCTGGAAAATGTGACGGTACTTCGCTGGCCATCCTTGTGCTGTTCCTCCCATTGCACAGAGCTGTGCAGAGCTCCGCTCCCGTGGCGTGGGCGTGCTGCTGCTCGCAGCCGGCTGCCAGGCGGGGGGAGGCCGGAGCGACGGGCTCCCCAGCATGGACACCGGGTTGGCTCCGTGGGCTGGGACACCGACGGCTGCAGCATGGAAAAATATAAATGAGTGAACTCCAAACGACATACTGCTGAAGCTGGTGACTCAACGTGCAGCATCTTTTGCAGGAAAGGGTTAGTAACACTGTCCTTTTTAAAAGGACTCTGTGATTGGAGCTAAATAAGTGTTATGGCCAGTTAGGACAAAGGAATGCGGGGTTGAGAAATGTCGGTCTCTTTCATAGTTAACCCTAAATTAATGGACTGTTCTGGAGCTTACATATGTAAGCTTTTGCCATTGCATAGTCACAGTGACAAAAATAGTCAACAGACATCCTTAGGGAGCTATCACCTGGAGAATGGTGTTAGGAGAATGAGAAGCCGTGTTCAGCTGCTGCCTACACCACTGCTAGACAAGAAGTTTCATGTTTTGTTAAGATATTTGTGAGACAGAAGTCACGCCTCCCTGGAGAATTCATTGCAATGGATATTTTATGGGTAGATGCCATATTATTTTGCTCAGAGATGTCTACCAAATGGGAAAAGATGTTTTTTAAAGTCTAATAACATTGCTGTCAAACTGCTACACACAAAACTGGCTTGAACATCACTTATACGCTTGGAACCATTACTAGCAGTGACCCCTTTAACTTATAAATGTTCTCAAATATCCTATAAATAGCCACATGCCTAATTTTAAACATAAGTCGTCTCCTGTGCTAAGTGTTAAGCTTGTGTGTAGCTGTTATTAGAACTGGGGCCAGAAAGGTTACTTCATGCTTTGCAGACACAGTTCCTGGTCTCAGATGCAGTTCAGTCTTTCAGAAAGCTCTGCTGATGGTGTGGTTGTGTTTCCAGGCTCCACTGGCTCTTACCAGCAGTGCCCAGCTCAGCAGCTCTTGGTGCTCCACACCAGGCATGTCAGGGAGAGGCGGTTGTTAAGCCTTGCTACTCTGCAATGCTTTTGATAGCGAGATCTGATTATGATGTGATCTACTTACCCAGAGATGAACCTTGGCTAGGGCTTCTGCTCTCTGCGCCACAGCCAGGACTTGCCTTGGGAAAGCTGCTGGTGTCTTGCAAGCACAGGAATGTTTTGGGGACCCGAACACCAGAGGTATGACATCTGTGTGACATGTTTACCTGTTTGGGTCTTGATTAGAAAAGTAGTTTTGGGTGTAGTGTGATACCAAGAAATTACTTGGAGTGTACGTTAGCCTTGTAGATAGGGATGTTTTGTTTGTCAGGAAAACTCTGTTGCATCTTCGAACATCATGTCCCATGATTATTGTGCTTCCCCAAGGAGAGGGTCACTCACATTTACATCTGTAAACATGATATAAATACTCCGTGAAACCAAGTGGCTTTGCTGCTTTCCTTGCCTCCCCTTGCAAATTTGCACACAGTTCTGATCTAGTTATGGCAGTGGTGGCTTGGGTCTGATTATCAAGGGTGTTATACTGGGTGTGGAGCTCTGGTTAGAGGTGCTAGAGCTGGATTCCTGGGATCCCCTTTTAAAGCGTTAAACTTTGTATCTGAGCACTTTGAAATTGGGCTGGGGAATATCCTAGGATGGGCTGATGCAGAGGCACAGAGAAATGGGGGCTGGTCTCAGACATCATGAAGTAGGGAAAGTATTGGTTTAAATCCAATCACACCTTCTAGTTGCCAGTTGCTAAGTGTTGTCAGATGGTAAGAATGGTTGCTGGCTGTCTCAGCCTCTTTAAGGCTGTGAAGTGAGGCTCTGACAAAGCCTTTTCCCAGTCTCAGGTATTCAGGGTGCAAGATGCACCCTTCACTATCAGCTCTGTGAAGAATTTAAGAGAGATTGAGGACTGGAAGGTCTGTCTGCCACTGTGGGGATGATGATAGCTGTAATTGCATCTCCTCTGTGTGGAAAAGATAGCAAAAATGGTGAGTTTGCAGCTGTTGGCTGGGGATATCTATCCATGGGACAGCACCCAGAAATTCCCAGGTGAGAGATGCTTTCCCTGGTTCGCTGCTTAAAGGATGTTGGAGAGTTATTTCCATCCCCTCACTAAAGTCACCATTCATTATTGTGGCTCTTCTCCATGAGATCAGGGTATGGCTTAGGACATTTGCTATCTGAATAACAGACTGGAAAAAAGTATAGCTTTGGTGTGGGTTTTTCCAGATGATAAGACTTTCTCAGTACATCTATCTACTACTGATCTTAGCAAAATGAGAGTAGTTTTCCTTGTATATACCAGAGCTTGTGAAATAAAGGCTGGGATCTATAGAAAATCAGTAATCAGACAGATGACTTGGTGCCCAAGAAGCACTTGAGACCTACACGTGATTACTGGATTATTTTAAGGTTATTAGAACTGCCTCACTATGCTTCTGCACCACATGAAAACCTGCATATGTGTGTACATACGTATATAGATAGACTGTTAGCCTGTACAGGTTTATACCTATATACATGTACATTTATGACATCTCAGAAAACAAAACAGAAGCAGTGAGCAGTGTTTCTGTGTGGTTTAAAGCATGAGAAATACCCAGTTACAATGGTGTGTTCCTAATCACTGTGCTCCTGAAGGAGCCACATGAGCAGCCTCATTCATCTATCAGTGGCTGCGAGAGAGCAAACAGGTTGTCACACGTGTTCCTGTCTGAGACCTAAAATGGCTTCTGTAGTGTGAGGGGTTTGTGTCCAAATGTTTTTTTCTGCTCTTATTGAAGTGCCAGTTCTGAATAAATGTTGAAAATCTGGAACAAAGCCAGCTCTTGTCCTCAGGGATATTTGAAAATCCATGCAACTTCTGAAATTCACCCAGAACAGACAAAGGAAGGATGCTTGTGATTCACTGTTATTTTGAAAACAATCTTTGAGTTATAATTTCGATCATGTTTTCACTCTTTCCTTTTCCTTTCCAGGCAGTGAAGCTGATTTTAGCTCTTCAAGCAGCACGGGCAGTATTTCAGCACCTGAAGTCCATATGTCTGCTGCTGGAAGCAAGAGATCTTTTTCTCGCAAGTAAGCAAAGCAATTTTTCCTGAATATTGCTAGTACAAAGATAGACTACTGTGTAAGGTCTTGCATTTTAAAACAATTGGGTTAACACAAGGCTCTTGGGTAGCACACTGGTGAGAACTGCAATATAAGAAAGAAAAAAAAATGCACAGATATGCACACATATGAATGTCAGTATGCCAGATCAGCCAACTGTTGGGGCTTTTTGTTCATTCGTGGCAAGTATGAGAGACACAATCAGGTAAGGCAGAAAAGGCATTGGCTGGAGTGGAGAGAGAGCTGGGTGTATGTTAACAGCAGTATTTCTAACCAGTTAACCTAAAACTTTTGGTCTTAACACTTTGTTTTATCTCTGTCATAAATTGTCAGCTCGGCTTACACCTTTCCAGATCATAATCTTATTTTTTGTTGTAACAAGTAGACAATATTGCCTTTGTTGCTGGAATTTTTTTCTGAATACCCTTGCCTGTCTTTTATGTAACTACTCTATTTGCAGTTCTTTAAAGAAAAATCATGTCATAGTCATCTGTCTAAATGAACCTTTCATGAAAGATTTGTGTAAGATTTCTCCCTGTCATATGTGAATTGCAGATTCAGACAGCTTGCAAATACAGGGGCCTTGGGATGGAGCAGTGCACGTTGTGTTCTGCCCACGCAATCCCTGCTGGTTGCATTTTGTGGAGTAGGAGGAAGGAGTTCACATTGACTGGGCTGGTTTCCTGCCCTTTGTGGAAGAACCGGCAGGCAGGCTGGGGCTGGCAGCAGGATACCCGTGTGCTTGAGTCACACAGGCGTCTTGAAGGTCGCGATGTGCCCCAGCACACAGAGATCGTCAGAGTGAGGCTTTGAGAGTGCTTTCCTATGTGTACCATGAGACTGCTAGAAAAATAAACACGACTTAAGTTCCCTCGAGATTACATCTAACAAGTAAAGTTACTGGATGTGGGAAAAAATGGTACTACGTATAATATGAAGCCCTAAAATCACCTTACTTTCAGTAAGATTCTGTATCATTTCATATACTACTGTGCATTTTAATATAACTTTAAATTAGAACATACTGACATACTGCATTGGACAGAAATCCTCTGTAATAAGGCTCCTTCAGATGCACTGCTATGTTAAGCACAGTCTGTGCAAGTTCTGCCACACACCAGAGTTGATGATACACTGTATAAAGTGGAAAGAGATAAATCCTTTGCAATATGTTCTTTTTTAACTGTTTGACTTTACTCGCTGTGAAGCATTTCAATGTTGTCACAGACCACAGTCCTGTACTTCTTTGTAAAATAATTATAAAATCACCCAAACCGCAGCAGTGTGATGAAGGTTCACAGCAGCTACTCAACCATCTGTTCCTTATAAACTGTTCCATTTACAGAGAAGGGAAAAAACCAAGTGACCCAATTTAAAGAAGAGATGTTGCTTCATAGTTCTGTGGTATTTGAATTTTTATATTCAAGCCTTCTCTTTTGCTGGCTGGGTTTGCCTTTTTCTGGATTTTTTTGGGGGGTTTTTTATTCTATTTTTTTTTTTAAGCCTGCCCTTTCATTACCATTTAGAAGAACAACTTCCATGGGGGAATGAAAGTAGCAGTGTAGTAGTGCAGGATGACAAACCAAGTGAGCAGGAGAGGGACACATCCCAGGAAGCTGTCCTCAGAGCGCTCTAGCCCTTGGGCAGCTGTCAGGCAGGGAGGATACCAACAGCTTTCAAACACACACAGCTGACAGATTCTTTAATAAAGAATGGGAAAAGAAAGGTAGATATGTATGAGAAAACTGGAAGAAAACAAGAAAAGGCTGTGCTTTCCTTTGTCTCTTTTAATACTCTTTCAGCCTGTTCTCCATGGGGTTCAAACTATATCTAAGTGAATGAATAGCTGACCATGACAGATAAAGCACCCAGTATGCCAAAAGCAGGAAAGAACAGTGGCCCAAACAAAATCTGTTTTCACTGCACACTGTGATCCCTCAGGCTGCTTGCTGAGGAGCATGAAAGCTTTCTTACAGCAACCTGTGGCAGTGAGCTAGGAGAAATCCCCTAGCTGCCATGTTTTAACCCTGTCAATCATAGATTTTGTTCCACCTCTGTTATTTTAATATTCATTACACTGTGTTACTATTCAGCAATTGCCAGAAACTTCTACCTTTCTGTAACGTTCATAGGTTAATGCAAATATGTTTCGCCTTTGCCCAGAACTCATTGGAAAACTGTCATCCCATGTCAATCTGTGATTTGATAAGAACCTGGACCCTCATCTTAAGACCACCCTTTCCCCTTCCCTATAAAACTCTGTGTAAGCATCCCCTCAGGGTCTCTCTGATAGGCCATATCCTGAAGAAACAATAAAAGTCTGGGTACTGCTATCAAAGGTCCGTTCTCTCTTCTTTGCTTCTACCTGCTTTATTTAACATCGGGTGCTCTGCCTCACACTGCGGAGGCAAAACTTAGGTATATAGATAAGCAAAAGAGATAGCGCTCCTCCGAGTGCCGAGATGCTTATCTGACCCCAGGCGCTGGATAAAGATTGTCCTGCAGAATCCCAGGCAGTTTTGCGGACCCCAAAAAGTGATAGCAACCCTCCACGCACAGGCACCACTCTGCAGGCCTGGCCAGGGAAAGCTGGAGTGTGGTTCATTTGGCATTAGTCCAGGCCACAGGCCTCTCATTACTTAAGGGAGTCAAAGGTTCAGGGAACGTGGATGATCTGATGGAGTCACTGGGAACTGTGCTGTCCACAGAGAAATGTAAAATGGCTGAGATTTCCTTAGATCACGTAATTCAGACTGAGAGCCCCCTGTCAGTGAAAGAACATGCAGTGGCTGATCTTGTCAGAACTTTATTTCTAGCCACTCACCGTTATCTCTCTGGTTTATTGTTTAGAGAACTTCATGTGTGAAATAAGACACATAATGGGTTGTGTGATGAGAATAATGCTTTCACCATTTTGGTTCTTCTCCAGTCGCGGCCCTTATGGTCGGAATAATGGATCCTCATCCTACAAATCTGGAGCCAGTCCACCTGCTTCCCATGGAAAGGACACTTTGTCAACACTGTGCAAAAATCATCTGAGTCCTGCTAACATCCATCAGAGTTACAGGGCTTCTTCAGCCAGCAGCAGCAACTCCGGCTCATACAAAGGAAGTGACAGCAGCCCAGTGATGAGGCAAGTCTGCGTTTCAGCCCCCCGGTGTTGGGTACCTTGACACCCTCTCTGCACTGTACTGTGGGATTAGCTGTAGGAGTTGCAATGCAGGTCATCTTGTTCCTCACCACAGCTGTGATGCTATGTAGAGATGGCTTGACAGTCAACAAGGTGTTCCATACTATATAAAAGCTTTATTGTTTCAGTACTGTAAAATTCACTTTAAGTGAGTAAAAACTTACTTTAAGTCCAAGCCCTTTGCAGTTGGTTTTCACTCCTAGGCAGACTACTTCATGCATTTTCATGCCATCAACTCTCATGAGGGTTTACTGGTTCTTGTTGTAGGGTTCTTTATACTTTGAAGAGAGTTGGGTGGGGTAGTGTAGGAAACGTGATACATTTGGGTGAAAATTCACCCTGCCTAGCCTTAGGCACCGCCCTAAGGAGTGCAGTTTCCTGTACGGGAAAGAGCACACATACCTGCCAGAGCATGTGACACATGTTGCAGTGAAGAAATGGCCACCATGCTGCTACTGTTGCCCTCCCAGACAACAGCCAAGCATGTAAGATGCACACCCAAAGCTAGACAGGACGAGTGTAGATTGGAGTGTGCTCAGCTTTGTAACTCCTGTGTGGAGCTGAACTCCTTGGGATGCCTTGCTTGGCCATGTCTGTAGATGGGTGTCCTTGCCCTGCCTGCTTTTAGGGACACCAGCCATTTGGGGTGAGGGGATGGCTAGGTATTTTAAAGTTAAAAGCCTCATTTGATGTAATGAGACTGAAGCCAAGTACAATAAATAGTAAATTTTGCACTATAGGTACAAATCAGCTGTTTCCTCAAGTACTTTCATTTGCTAGGGGAGGTAACTTGTGTGGACACTGAGGAGCCTGAGATGAGTCAAGCTTTGCATATATCAGTCAATGGGATGTTTCCCATTCTGCCAGGACTTAAGAACTCTAAGAGTGATGTTATGTGATGGTTTGTTTTGGGTTTTTTCAGGCGATCAGGGAGATACAATTCTTGTGGTGACAACCACAGCGTTAAGCCACAAAACCCAGAGCAGTATTTGACTCCTCTGCAGCAGAAAGAAGTGGCAGTACGGCATTTGAAAACCAAGCTGAAAGAATCTGAGAGCAAACTTAAAGAAAGGTAAGCTTCACTTCAGAAATCAGTCAGAGAGATTTATTTGGGAATATTTAGGGATGGGAATTCTGAATGTTTTTAGTCATTTCTTGATCAATAAAGTTTCCATTAAGAAATTTGAAATATGATCAGTCTGATTAGGTTGTTTTCATTATTTCAGGTTTCAGAGTGTACTAAGGGGATGCAAAACAAGGGGTTTATTTATAAATATAGCTCTCTTTCCTTTTTGGAACTTTCACAATAGAATACTTTTAAAGGACAACCTTTTACAAGTGTGATTTAGATTGAGACCTATTATACATAGGTACATTATACATATGTACATGTATACATATACAATTTCTACCTGCCAGCATGTATTACCTTAGTGTCTTGTTCTCCCTCTCTGTGTGAAGTAGGACTGCAAATGTCCCCCTTCTCCCCAGTGAAAGAAAAGTTCATACCCAAACCACTGTAGCCATTTGTGGTTTTGTCGCTTATATACTGAATTTTTCACAACAGCCCTTTGTATGGATGCTGAACAAAGAAGTGACAACATGCATTACACAGCAACAGATGTCATGTCTTTTACTAAAACTGCACTCTGAGAGCTGGCTCTCCAGCATAGACGACCCAAGGGGGCACAAAGGGCTGTTTGAATGGATCTCAAGACAAAGTTCTAGGGACCCCATGTTCTGTCTCTGCATCTGCATGGCTGGAACTGGCATTGGAGTCCCCTCTCCCCACTTGCTGCCCGTGTGTTTGCAGCAGTCTCTGGCTCCCTGCTGGGAAAAGTTCACTGAGCCATGTGCCTGCAGACCTGAGCTCTCTGGCTATACCTGACAAACTGCTGGCAGGCACTGGGGATGCATCCAGGCAGCTGTTTCCAATTTCCTCCAGGGCAAGGCAGTAGGGGAGATTTTAAGCACTCCACTCCTTAGACCCGACCTAGAGGTCACCACTTGTGCCTCAAATTGTCCAGGTTCATGGCACAGCCCACAAGGCTGCTGCTTTTGTGGGGAGGTCAGTGACTGCCATTAGCAATCAGCTGGTGTGTCTTGGCTCTCTCAGAGGTGGCTGCAGATGGCACCTGGAGAAATTTGCTTCCTTCTTGGAGCATCTCAGCAGCAGAGTCATGACTGTATGGTGGGGCCTCACATTGACTTTAACTGAGCAGTCAGCAGAAGTGTTACAACATTTTTATTTTATTACAGGGAAACAGAAATAGAAGAGCTTAAAGCTCAGCTGGGACGGATGAGGGAAGACTGGATTGAAGAAGAGTGCAATCGTGTGGAGGCAGAGCTGGCCTTAAAGGAAGCAAGAAGTGAAATTAAACAACTCAAGCAGGTTATTGAAAGCATGAAAAACAGCTTGGCTGAGAAAGACAAAAAAATTCAGAAATACTTCATAGACATAAACATTCAAAACAAGAAACTGGAATCTTTGCTGCAGAGCATGGAGATGGCTCAGAACCACCAGAAGGATGAGCAGTGCCTGGAATACACGTGCGACTCAGAGAGGAAGCTGTTAGCATTGTGTGCCACCATGCCAGACAGCCCCATCACGGAGGACCAAGGTCTGGAGGAGGTGGCAGACAGTGATCTGCTTCTTAGTGAGGACAGAGCTAACAGGATTGACTCATCTGGAGAGAGTTTGACCACCACAACCTCTGAGTTGAGTGATCCAGCTCCCTTCAGGGCTGCTGTAAATAAAGAGATGCTTGAAATCATTCTGGATGGAAAACTAACTTATTGCCAGGAGGAAGAGAAAAACAACAACATGATGGTGGAACAGGCCATCCAGACTGACGTGGTGCCATATAGCTTAGATGTGGAGCAACTCATTCAAAACATCTTCAGAGCTCAAGACACCTGTCCTCTAAGCCCACCTTCTTCACTGAAGGAATTGGGCGAATTTTCCCTTGGAAGCTTCAGTGATTCTGGTATCCTAGTGGACTTAACTCCAAGTGATCCCAATTCTGCCATCCTTTTGTCTCCTATGGAGTCTCCATGCAGGAAGGTGGAGCACGGAGTTAATGAAAACCGTTTCATGAAAGAACTGGATTTCACAGAAACTCATGATGATGAAGCCTTTGAGTATGTCACTACAGGAATAAAGAGAAGATACTGGAGCAGCAGTCTCCTCGGGGATCTTCTGGCTGTAGCAGCCCCTGTTGTACCAACTATTGTGTGGGCTTTGAGTACTCAGAGAGGAGGAACAGATCCTATTTACAATATTGGAGCATTGCTTCGTGGTTGCTGCCTGGTGGCCCTGCACTCTTTACGCCGAACACCCTTCAATATCAAAACCTAAAGTCTACTCTGTCTCTGGGCACCTGCTGACTGAGGCAGAGAGAGAGATGAGATAGATCATAAAAGGTTACTGTATATTCTGGCAGAGTCCATCATTTGCTTTTGACTATTTGATTTGCACTATAAATCAGTTCAAAAACATGGTCCTTGTTTCAAAAAGAAAAAAAAAAGCTGAACCTTTTAGTTCCACAAGATGTTTTTAACTGGTATTTTTAACAGTACTGCTTACAGAAGTAGTCCTCCTGCTGCCAGGCACCATGTCCCTCCCCTGTTCCAGTGACTTTCTGGTGTCAGTGCATCTGCACGGTGAACATGACCAGGGAAATCAGGAACTCGAACTTGGTGCTCTATCATGTTCTCCTGCTGAACTAGGATTAAGCTCAGTCACTCTCCCTGGATGGTTCACTGACCAAATGTACAAGCACTTTGCACTGGCTCAAGGGTAGTGGGAGATGCACAAGGGATCAAATGGCTGGAGGAAGGTGGGGTATTTCTCTAGACAGCACTAACCTTCCCTTAGGGTATCACCCCTGTGCTCCAGAAAGCATGCTAGCGCTTTCCATTTGTTGTCCTGTGTCAATTCAATTTAGAGTTAAAACCCGTATTCCCCAGGCAGCTTCCAGCACATCGTTTGTGCCTGTCTTGTGTAGTGCTCTTCTCAATCGTGCAATTGCTTGAGCATTTCACTGGCCTTGTGCATATACAGGGACTGTAACCAAAAATGTACATTGTTGGGAGTCTTAACACTTGTTACATTGATAAGTATAGGCGTGGATACACTTTGACTCTTAATGTTGTTTTAAAGTCTTTATGTATTGGAACCGGATAGTCTTTTGAGCCCTTTGAGATACTATGTATAAATGTATTGTGTTTTAACTTATTGTTTATTTAATTGCTTTATTGTAAATTACCTTTATAATCACAAGTTCAGTAAAGCATGATTGAAATGTCAAACGTGTGAGTGTTTTACTGTAGAAAGGTATAAAAAATACTCCATTCCAGCTGAGCTGTCAGGTACAGGCAGAGCTAGGGGAGGTATTGGTCAGGTACTGTTCCAGGAGAACAGAATTAGGCTGAGAAAACCTGAGGACCGCTCCAAGTGTAAGCACTCACCAGGCTGAGGAAAGGCTCCAGCCGGGCTGCAGTTGCACGCACAGCCTGCTCTGCTGCCTCACGCTGCATTCACTTTAACCCAATGCAATCACTGGAAACCTGTAACTCCTCAGCACTGCAATCCCAGAACAATATCAGTCTTTCCGGCATTAAACACAGGCCCAGAAGGCCTTGTTTAATGCATCTGACAGTTGTGGTCTCAGTGTGCACACCATGACCATCGAAACATGAATTCTCCATGTCCAAAACCTAAGATCTGTGGATAGATCAGAGGACAGCAATGCTAGCCAACAGGCAAAACAATGGGGTTTGTGTGGCTCCACCTAAACTTTCAACACTACCTTTGGCCATTTAAACCGCACTGGCCTCCTGTTTTCCTCTTTAGCAAAACAAGTGTGGTATTTCCTTGTATGACCCAGAGCAGAAGCGATCCAGGGAAGTCTGACAGTGCCATGTATTGATCTGCAGCTTTTGGGAAGGAAGTGATGACCAATCCACAAAGGAGGAGTATTATTGGCCATGTGTGGGGGAGCATTTGCAACACTCAAGGGTGATACTGATGCTTACAGAAGTGACTTGCACACCTTTCATGTCCCTGTGACGCCTGGGTTGTGAATTATCTTTTTGTTTGCAGTATTGATTCTAGAGGCTTCATTAAGCATTACGTTAAGGAAGAGAACAGATAATTTGAAGTAATATAGTCCCCATCTAACAGAGATGGACATGAGAGCATCTTGCTTGCTTTGCCATAACTTTGTCTTCCATGCTCTCCCACCTTCTTGGGTGCCTGCAGCTATCTGGCTTGCCTTGTGACACTGCTGCAATGCATATTGCTCAAAGTCACTTTCAAAAGCTTTTAAATTATAGGGACACTAGGGCCAAAATTATAATCTGGAGGTATTATTAATGTAAATTTTATACAACCATGGAATTTCATAATTCCTAACTGTCTCTTCTTGGGACTGAAACACATTACAGAATATTTTATTCCTACGTCAAATTATGTCTGTGCAGGGCCAAGAGAGCAGTATTTTATACAGGATTTTACCAACTTCATTACAATGTTGGATTTTTCTTTCACAGCCACAATTGTTTAACTGACCTTTGCTTTGAGTGACAGTGAAATGCACCATAATTTAGAGGAAAAAGTGATCTTCAGTTCTAGATACATTCATGGGTGACTGCATGGGGTTTTTTTGCAGCAAGAGGCAACAAAGCAGCAAAAACCTACACTTATGTTTAAGATGCCAATAGGCTGATCTCATAACCATGTTTTGGGCAGGCTCCATTTAGCAGTAGTGTTTCTAAACATGCTGTTTAAGATGCTAACACCAGAATAATGTCAAAGTTTCTTTCTGCCCTAAACATTCTTCAGTCTGCTCAGCTCTCGTAAGGCATCTAACTATGCTCAGTGAGAGGTGATAGCATTCCCACCACACTCCTGATAAAAGCCCTTGTTCTGATCTCTATCCAAAATTCAGCTTGCTTCCAAGCCTCCACCCTTCCTCCTCCATAGTGCAAGGATACAGACAGCTTAAGGTGCCCTTTGTAAGAACATGCCTGAAGTACCATAATGCACCGGTTCCAGACTTTGGTCTTTGTTCCACAGTCCATAGAGGATATGCCAGTTGTTGCTCCAAACATACCAACTTAGTCTTTTTCCCTCCAATATTACACTTTAGTCATGTCTCACCTGAATCCCACTGGGGATTCAGAGCTAGGGGAGGACCATCAGCCTCCAAACAATTCAATAGAAACTCCCATCCTCTTTTTCTGAGTTTAAAAGATGTTCATACCCACACCTGTGCCACACAGGAAAGTCTTGCCTCAAAACATGCAGGTGAGGACATGCAGCTCATATGCAATGGGTAAAATAGCAGATACTTGAATTCAGTGGCATAGGAGCCAAGTCAGCTTCTTCCTGGGCTGAAGGGATGCATGTTCATAATTGCATTACACATTTTCTTTCTAATCCAGGCACAAAAAAAGCCTTTCTTTAATATTCAGTTTAAGAGGTACTCAATATGCCCTGCTGCTGAAAATGTTGAGGCTTAGGCACTGACCCCTGTCCCACCAGAGATTCATCTCTATCTTTCACAGAATCACAGAATGGGTCAGGGTGGAAGGGATCACAGTGGCTCATCTGGTCCAACCTCCCTGCTCAACTAGTGTCATCCCAGAGCACATGGTCCAGGACTGCATCCAGGCAGTTCTTGAATATCTTTAGGGAGGGAGAGTCCACAACCTCTCTGGGCAACCTGTTCCAGTGCACACTCATCTGCACAGCAAAGTTCTTCCTCGTGTTAAGGTGGAACGTCCTGTGCATCAATTTCTGCCTGTTGCCTCTTGTCACCCTTGCTTATGTCCCTCTCACAAGGCTGTTCCTAACTTCTCAGTATACATTTCTCCTTCTTTTCTGTGAAAATCAACTCTCTCTCCTAAACTTCAAACTCCAGAAACATATTTAGCACTGTTTCACATATGCTCTATATAAGAAGTGAGTATTTTGCTCCAAGTCCCTTCAGACAAATGAATACAGGACCTGGCAATCATGAACAACTACAGCACAGTCAAGGAAAGGATGATTTTTCAGTCATCCTGGCAGGTCAATCCTCCACAGTCAAAAGTATCAGTGAAGGCAATCAAGTCCAGCTTTCAGCCAAGAAAGATAAAAAAGCACATGGCCAACAACCAAAATATGAAAGAGAAAATGAGGAGCATATGGCAGCAGGAAGGAAAGAGAACAAGTGTACACAGGGGTGTACAGGATCCCTCAAGGAACTCAAACCAAAGGAAAAGATAGTAACACAGCGGCAGCCTCAATAAGTTTACCAAAAGTGTTTCCATATTTGTCACGGATAAAAATCAAGATATAGGAAGGAGGAAAGAAGAGAGAGAACAGGAAAAAGATGACACTGGTAAGAGGTGCATCAGTTATCACCATTCAAGAGACTTCCTCCAAGTGCAATGTCCTTCTACTGGCACCATGTCAACACAGGGCAGAGATAGGAGGAATCTCTAGAGCAGCTGTGCTCAAGTTTGGCAGGTACATGGAAGGAAGAACAGCAAAGCAGTACACAGCAGCAGGGAAAAGCAATGCAGGAGGACTTCCATGCAGAAGGTAGCTGCACCCAAGGGTTTTTAAAAATGGCTGAAGGCTCAAAAATCAAGTGTTTTCATGATGTATTCAGCACTTTGCAACTTAGTAACTAGCCCACCTGTGGTTATTTTTAATGAATAGTACTGATTTACATCTATTTTATATAGTCTCAAAAATAGCAACAGTAATCACTAAATTTTTAAAAAATGAGATGAACTTCCAACAGCTTTCACCTTAAACAGGCAGGACATAGCCAATTTCCTTGCCTTGTGTCAGCAACAGCAAAAGAATTCTGACTGGTACCTTGTTGCTTCTTGAGTGATGTTCAAAGGACAAACACAGACTGTTATTAAAGCTTATTAATAAACTTTCTCATCTCCTATCCATTGTCAGATACTTTGGAGCTGTGTAGTAGGAGCAGATTTGCTTGGCATACTGCTGCACTCAAGTCTGCACTTGAAGTAACCCATTTTATGCCAGCCAGAACACTTGTGCAGAAAACATTGCATGGCAGCATCAACTTCAAAATGCATTTTAAAATTTAGCATCTGAAAATTGCTGTCAAATCAGTTGACTTGTGCAATATTTGAAGCTATATGACAAGTATACTAAACATTTTTAAACTTTTCTGTGTGACTAAAGCCATTAAAAGTAATTCTTACTGTCTTGTTTTCTCGATTACTTATACTCTAAGCAAAACTTGTGCCAGAACCTACTAGAAACCTAGTTAAAAATTCAATTTTTGTAGGCAGGAAATATCTAGTCACATACCCCTCCCCTCCCCTTCCCATTCTCATACAACTTACACTTCCTGTGCTGTCCCCTGGATGCACAGGAAACAAGTCTCATGTGCAAAGTGTGCTGACATGACTCATCTGCTATAAGGTAAGAAATCCATACAACCCATGAATGAGGGATAATGGCATCCACACCACAGAAGCTGGAAAAGGCATTCACTTAAGCACTGGGCTGGGCATAGGAAGCAAATAGACCCTCCCCCCCCCCTTCCTCCCACACACCTCTTCCCAGCAGACATTAGACTTCTCTTCTTCACTAAAGCAGTGTTGCCTTCCACTGCACATTTACCATTCACACTTCACCAGGGGAATTACAGTGTAAATACATGTAGTTGAGTGTGTAAAAAATGGAGTTTGGAAAGTGCTTGTAACTGAACTGAGAATTTTCACACTAGCTTTATTAACAGGAAGACACAAATTTTTTTTCTCAATTACACTAACTATGCAACAAGTATAAGGTGTGAGGATTCCTATCTATAGGAAGTGTAAGAATTTCTGCTAGAAATACAGATTTACCAATACAAGTAAATGATTAAAATGGTCCCTTACATTCACGTCAGCCTTTGTAGGAAAGGTGCACCACTCTTGTGTGGTGATGCCACTGCTGGTAGTCATTGCAGTGTCACATGTAAATGGGAGCACAGGAAGCTGCAAGTGACAACGTGACAAGAAATCCACTTTTAGTGTTCAGCTGTAACTTGTGCTTTACTGTTGTATAACCTACCAGGAGCACATTTTGAGTTGCAGGTCATCCATAACAAGTTATTTTCTTCTACACAGGTCAATATGATTTCCCATGGAAAACTCTGAAGTGTTTACAAATACTTTGATAAAAGAGCAAAAGCAGACATTCTTTATCAGGCAGGAAGCAAAGGGTTCTTTAAAACTGTTTAATTACATGTTTCAGGTAAGCACAGACAATACAGGTAGATTTCCCACCACTCAATATTTACATTCTTTTCTCTAGGCTTGAGGGGTTCATTAAAAGTGTTTTTCAATCAACATCCTTGTCAATCACTTTTGCTGCAAAGAAGGGTGCTGGAAAAGAACTATTGCAGGAAACATTCCTTCAAGGCATGATTTTCTGTGGGGCTTTTCTCCTATAAGAACTACGTAGTAGTAGTTCAAGATATTTTGGGAAAATCCTGGCTTCCAAGATGACCTGAAGAATGCATTGAAACCAAGCAGTGCGTTGAAGTCCTATAAATAGTTAAATCAATACCAATACGTAGGTTGTAGAGCTGAAATTCTCTTTTCACTGGCACTGCCATTGCTGCCTGGTTTCTGTTAGGACAGTTTTACACCAATTTTGTTTTGTTCCTTTTTCATTAGCCTTTGTGCCTCTTTCTCCATTTTCTTTCGCTGTTGTTCTGCTGCTCTTTTTTCCCTTTCTGCTATCTTCTGTTGTCTGTAATTAAATAAAACATTAATTGCTAAATAATACACATTCAATTTTCAGCCTGGTCATACCTTAAGTTCCTGTCAATACATAGGTTAATATAACTAATAAAAACAGAGCTTCAGTCTAATGTCATTAGGCTCAGAACAGTCATTCGTTTACTGTGCTGAAGTCCTTTTTTCGGATTAATCTAGAATTGCAGAATATTCTGAGTTAGAACCCACAAGGATCATCAAAGTCCAACTCCTGGCCATCCCCATGAATCACAGCATGGGCCTGAGAGTGTTGTTCAAACACTTCTGTCAGGCTTGGTTCTGTGACCACTTCCCTGGGGAGCCTGTTCCAGTGATCAACCACCCTCTGGGTGAAGAACCTTTTCATAATATCCAACCTAACCCAATCTAGTTTTAGGCAGTAATATTTGTTCCATTATTTTGCAATTTAAGAGCCACTAGCTTCTCAAAGATTCAAAGTAAGTGAAGCAGTGAGACCATAGGACAGTTAAAAAGCCTAGAGCAAAAACTAAAAATCTACCTAATGCTTTCAGCATCAGCTCAGAAGTTTTGGGTTTTTGCTGGTTTGGATATTTTTTTTGAGATTGTCACTCATTATTGTACATTCCACCTGACAGGTGACAGTGCTGTCAGTCTAGCAATATGCAAAGTAATAATATTTGCCACATTACCGTAGCAGATTTTTATATTACCCTCATATTTGAACTGATACAGAAGGGAAGAAATGCTATGCACAGAAGCCAATTTGTAGAGACAGCAGAGTTCCAAAAAGCCACATGGCGTTAATGCTGCTGTTCACATGCAGTTCTGAAGCAAGGGATCATGGCAGCTCCCATTTCTCTCCCAGGGATGACCCGCAGGACACAGAGCTCCTGCGCACAGCAGCCGTTCCGCGCCCTCTATGGGCAGAGAGCCTGCATTCAGTTCTGCCCAGAGAGACCTTCACCTCACCTCACACATGGCAACTGGCCAACAGAAAATACAAACAAGTAGCTGCTATAAACTAAAAATGTGTGAGCTTAACTGCTTCCACTGGGAAAAAAACTTTGTTGGTAACATAAAGTCTGAAGTTGCAGATAGGTACCTAAAATTTGCAGAAGAAACTAAGTTTCAACTAACTCAAGTTTACTGAAAATCCAGTTTATCATCCACTACACCAATTCATCACTGACTGGAAAATTTCAGTGTATCCCAGTCCAGAACCTGCTGGAGAATGGGGAAAAAAGACTACCGGAAACTTCTCAGGCTCTGAGAGCCTACTCCTCAGCACTGTGTTTCTGCATGCCTTGATTCCCGGGAGCATTTGACTTACTATACATGCTTGTTTCAACTGTTATGCTTATACGTACACTCACCAGAGAGGCCATAGCATAGAGTCCTCACTGCTATTTAGCAGGACACAGCCCATTTTTGCATGACTGATCAGCACTCCATTACTACACAAAAATTATTCTGGTCTTACTGAGCACCAACAGGTACCAAGTACAGCAGGCTAAGGGAGACCCTTCCTTGTTCTGCACCCTCATTTCATTCTCAAAAGGCACCACTGGAGTATAGTCAGCATTAACACTCTGGAACGTTAGGGGGACTCTGTTCTCTCTCTGGCAGTCTGAAATACTATACATGCTTCTTTCAAGAGTTACATTTAGGCACTAAGTTACCAGAGAGGCCACAGGATCTTCAGATCATTTTGCAGACCAACACGCAGACTGTTAGCATTGAGACTCCATACCACTTCCTTACTACACTGTTGAAAACAGAGGCAAGCCTGTCCAGCACTATATTTAAGTTTTATGTTAAATGTCAGATGTTAAAGACATGAGGTCTACTGTCTTACATCAGTAACATTGTTACTGATGTCTACTGCAAGAGAAACTAAACCCAGAAGGTATTTTTTATCCATCTTGCTAAAAATCAGACAGCACTTCACTCATTTACAGATAAACACTGTCATTTCTGTGTCATGAATAAAACAAAGGTTTTACTTCACCCAGCTGAGATACAGCTTACACAATGACCAGCTGTATTGAGGTTGCCAGGCATAGCTGGCAAACTGGTAAGCCAGAGACAGCTGGAGTTCTGATCATGTTCTATCTCTGGAAATATTTAGACACACATCCCTTCTATAACAACTACAGTTTGATATTTTTTAGTGAGGCCAAAAAGAAATCCTATGAAAATTAACCATTTGAGTTGAACCCTTCCAATAGTAATGATGAAAGCCTGATATCTTTAGGATAGGTTCAACCAAATAACATGACACTTCAAAAAATTAAGCTTTTGGGAACCCCACTGCTATCACCACGTAAGATCTATCTTCCTAAGTATTCTAGACCATGAATCTGACAGTTGGTAGAAAATATAACTTTGACCATCCAGGAAATATTCACTGCATAAATTTTACATGCCAAGAATAAACTGGCATATACATACACCAGATCATTTTTAGTAGCTAATTCATATATGACAAACCCCTGCTTCAGAAAGTTTGAGTACTACTTTTGATAGTCCTAAAAACATCTGTAATGGAATGTGCCAAGGGTTAAGTAAAGTACAATGCAGTCTTCTGCAGTTAGAAAAAGTAGCTGTTTTATTTCTCTGTTAAAAAAAAACCAAAACAACAAACCAATATTTTAATGGCCTTTCATTTAAGTCTCAGCAGACTGCACTTCAGCTATTACAGATCTTACTGAGTCTATTGATATTCTTTACAGGAAAAAATACTATCCTTGGAACAAAAACAGGCCAAAAGCACATCACTTCAAATCACAAAGCTTGTACTTCGGTACAAGACCTAAAAGAGTAATGAAGTTAAAAAAAGAAAAAAAAAGGCACGGTATTGACCAAAATGTGCACATAGATTACCTGATTAAGTCTACAAAAATATTTGCATTACAACCCTATTCTCACATGTTAAGCTGCTGCAGAGCAAGACTGATAGAGATAATAAATTGAATCAATTCTAATTATGATTAGCATATCAAAAATGGGCTGGTAACTTCCCTCTTGTCTTACTCCACAGATTGAAAAAGTAAATTTTTCAAAACATTAAAATAAATACTTCATCAGAATCCTTTTTTTTTCAAAAATATCTATTTTCCTTACAATGATTTTTGTATATATCATGTCTTTATTTCATATTATTACTATTGGACCACAGAAGCCATGTACTTGTGGTTTTGTGAGTAGACTTAGAACAGCCTAGGAAGCTAAAGCCATGTGAGGCTGGTTACCTGCCTCAGGTAAGCAAGCAATAAAGTTTGATAAAACTGTAAGTCACTACCAGTTCAAATCATTGTGTATGACTAAATTAAACTCTATTTACCCTCCATACTCCTCAAAGGAAACTAAAGGAAAAAAAGAACACAAACTGAACAGCTGAAGTATTCACACTAACTTTGTGCAAGACTTTGATTTTGCATTCAGCCTTAGCAGCTAGTTTAGTTAAGTTAGCTAGAAAAGCTTAGCTCCTACAGGGATTCCAAAGCATATACTTACCACTTCACCTTCTATCCTGAACTATTTTTACCTTAAGCACATGATTATGATACTTTTTATAAAGACATCAAGTGGTATTTTATTTAATCAAGTTGAAATGTGATCTGAACATAATACATTGTTGGGATTGGTGGGGCATTGTTGGGGTGGGGTATTTTTGGTACCTGCATGCATTAACGTGCTGTTCCAATGTTCCAGTGATTTTCAGATTTCTCCTACTATCTCATCTACTCAATTTATTAGATCCAAAATGTCTTCTGGTGAGTACCAGTTACACAGAGATTAGATCCATGAAAATAATTTTTCTTAAGAGATGTTTAACAATTCTTGGCCCTTACCAGCAAAGTGTTAAATAAACAAATGTGATTCTTTTACCTGTAAAACCTTTACATAGTGTTCTATTAATTTCAATTACCTAAGAACTTCTTCTGCCTGCCAAGCAGCATCTTCCTCTTCTTCCCAGGCATTAGTATTTTCTTGCCAAGTATCCAGGTCTCCCAGTTCAGGCTGAAACAAAAGAGAAGTTCTAAGCACATAGAAAAAGTAGATAAAACACTGGTGTGTGACTGCCAGAGTGGCTCCTGGATGACAATAAAGTTTCCTTAACACTTATTTTTAATCTATTTACCTTTAACCTTAATGCTTCAGACTTACAGAAATGTTTGAGGTATAGCATGTTACTGTCTATGCTTTTCTCTCTGCTTTAATACTGAGTTTTTTCAGTTGTCAAAGGGGTTTTTGGACAAAGGCAGGAAGGAAGTAGTGGAGTGCATTTTTAGCAAGGGGAAGATAAATTGAGCAGATAAAATTAGTAGATAGTGCGAAAGATTTCTGGAGGTTACACAGACAAACCAACATATACGTCCACATGTTTTTATGCCCAGTATCAGTTCAGTGACACTTTTACTCACTAGAAGTCCTTTCCTGAACTATTTTCATAATGCTCAGTGCAAAGAGGTGGTATAACCATTCTGTACTACTTCCTGTCTGTACCTTTATGTGTATGATGTTAATCAAAGGAGAAGCACTGTTAAAGAAGGCAAAGGGCAAGGGAGGGAGAGCATCTCCTGCTAACTGGCCAGGCTGTTAGCTAACTAGACTATTTTTTCAAAGGCTAACGAGCAAAAATTAGGAGACTATTACGTTACAATCCCTACAGAAAGGAAGGGAAAAGCAGATGGTTAAAAATAGTTCCAAGATAATAATGCAGAAGTAACTCAGAGGTTTTCAAAAAAGCCTTCTACTCTTGTTAGTAACTTACTGTGTAAAATCCAAAACTTATAATTCATTGCTTTAGCAGATTTGCAAGCATGTAAGTATATGGAAGCTTCTTACCTTTTTATCACTGATCTGTCAAGTTTCTCAGCAGAGCATATTGGACTACTTGGTTCTTCACTCAATTTTAAAACAATTTAAATTATTCCACAATTATTCCTCTTACTCCCCACAATGCAGACCTTAGGGAGACTATTCCTTCCCCTACAGAATATAATTTACCCGACAAATACAAGATCAATACTCAGAGCATACTTACAGATTGGTGAATAAAAGGAATATCTTGTGTAGCTGCTAATCTGCTAGAGAATCCCGTGTTTCCCTCTGGAATCCCAAAATTTAAAGGTTCTCGTTTTTTAATAACTATCTGAAAATATTCAAAAAAAGGAACAAAAACATAGTAAATCAAAGCACTGCACAGATCCCTTGATGATCATACATCACATAACTCTGTGCATGTAAAGGTTCAGCTACCCAACACCTCACTGTGCCTCAGATCTGGCCAGGTTCTGAAAGCTGCACAGCCAAATGAACTGGTAAGTGAAAGATGCTAAATGCAAAAGACAAGAACTCTTCCTCTCCCCATGAGCTTTTTCTTTAGTCACATGGAAACCTGTGACTGTATCAAGACAGAATGGGCACAAAGAATCACAGGTCAAATTGCCACATCTCCCAGTACTCATAAAAGCTACCAATTATGTGATATATTCCTTGGAGAAATCCTGCTTCTGTGACAGGTCACTTTAAGGTACTACTTTTGAGGACAGTGCTGTCTGCATAGTTGTACTGCACTGTAATGTGAGCTGTCTCAGCTACTCCTGAGCAGTTTCAATAGCTGCAAATACTCTGTCAACATCAACTAGTAAAGCTCTCTACTGGTTTAGCTGAAAAACCGTGCTTTTCCCAAAACAGACGCCAAAATCATGTATCCCTTACTTGTCTTGACCTCAAGTAACGAACTTCATTTAGCTTCGAGTCTCTGGTGCTTCCCAATGAGGCAGGTCCACAGTTCCACTGCCTGTACAAATGCTAGTACCAATGCAAGAAAGGAAACAGGGCTAGACAATCTTATTGAGCAGTGGCAGACTCTATAATTTGACTGAGGTTCTGTTTCCAGATAGATGAGTGGCAACATCAGTAGACTCTGCCTCAAATCTCAGGGTTTATATCAAGACATTCACTGGAAATACAAATTCATAATGAATGGTGTTAACTAGGCCAAGTTAACAGGGATGTTCTTTACAGGCCTGCAGTCATCCCTAGAGATACATTTAAATTAAACCCAGCATACTCAAACAGCATGGACTCTTCCCCAGTTTTGCTATGAAACTGAAGCTCATTCTGTTAGGTAAAAAATGTCAATAGATATAAAGGAGAAATCTACCTCTCCCTAGTCCTCTTCTGCCTCTCAGACTTTGGGATATCAAAATCCTTAGAAGAATTTAGTCCACAGGATACTGCAGATCCTGATTGTACAGAAAACTGACAACAGTACCACCTCCAGTTCATAGGACCACAGGAAGATTCAGGTTGGAAGGGGTCTCAGGAGATTTGTAATCCAACCACCTCCTCAAAGCACTGTCAGCTCTGAGGCTGATGAAAGTACTTTGGGCTCATCCACTTGGGGGATAAAAAACATCCAGAGATGGAGGCTGCACAAATTCTCTGGTAACCTGTTCCAGTACTTGTGAAGCTTTCCAAATGACTCAAAGACCTGTAAGTACCCAGCTGAGAGATATGCACATACAAAAAAACCTGCAATCACCACATTTTAATCAGCATTTATTTACAATGTTGATGCTCCTGTAGAGATGCCCTTCTGTCTTGTCTCCATAGTAAAAATGGATATTTGAAGAACAAGCAATTTTGAAATACCAGTTCCCTAATTCCAGCCTCCCCAATATAACTTGGTGAAACAAATAACCATTGTTTTCTGAAACAGCAGGGTTGCTCCCTCCGACTTCAGTAGAGCAAAACATGGAATGTCTTTGTTCTAATAAGGGTATGAGCACAAGCATCTTAGTGCAGTGTTCCACTTTCAGGATTCAAGTGACTACAGGGTTCTTACATTATACCTCCCAGAACCTTTAGAGTATGAAATTATTTGTAAGTTTCCAATAACATAAAGACTAAAGAAGTAAACATGTGATAGCATCACATTTATTAAGATCTCAAAGATCTTAACATTGGACATGATAAACTATGCACCAGCATATATTCTCATTTACCAACAGCAATTTCTATAAATTGCCAATTTACTTACAGCCTATTTTAGAGCAATGAAAACCCTCCATAAGTATAGTTGAAAGTGCAACACTTACTTTTTGAGTTTTTCTTATAGTTGGCGTCATATCTTTGAAATAATCAGGTTCCGTTTGCTCCAAAGAATTTTGCTGAGCAGCCACATTACCATTGCCACCCTCAATCTTCACACTTGTAGGTGCATCTTCATCCCATGAAGACCACTCTTCTACTTCAGGCTGAATATAATGAATATAAGTATACGGTACAAGTTAATATTATCTGCAGGTAAAAACTTGTCTTTTTATATCTTGCTAAGATATATACTTAATACTATATAGCATATATAATAGTTTTATATCTTTCTTGGATATATACCAATCCAATATTGTAGGACTTGTATAATCACCCTGTTAAGGGATTATCTATTAAGTCACCTACCACTTCAACAATTACCTGTTTAGGAACAGATGAATAATCCACTGTGGTTGGCAAAGTTATTTGGTCTCCACTTAACTTTCGCCCTCTTCCAGACCTGAAAGAAAAATGTAGGATTCCTCCAAGCTCTGAAAACATGAGCACTAAGTTTAAAAAAAACAAAAAGGAAGTCTGAGAACAGCACTACTGAAAATAGTCATGGCTAAAACATTTAGTGCTTCAATTACCCTTGTATTAACTACTGTCAATAAAAATCTGCTAAGCAAAGGAATTTCATCATGAATTTAAAGTGGTGTTCACAAAAATTTCAAAGTGCAATTTACTTTCTAATTGCAGTGAAATAGAGGAGAAATACTTCTGAGAAATATGAACATGGACGAACTCATTTGCATAATTCAGTTACAATTTTTAGATTGTCAGTTCTTATGAAGCAAGGACCAGTGATCTACATTTATCAAAGAACCATTTCTACTGCAAAATGAAAAATTTTTCTCTTTGTCTTAAATTTTAACCTGTGTCTAACAAATAGCTCTCTGAGCTGCTTGACTTGAAAGGCCCTCTAAAGTTCTTTTTCCTTCAAAGTCTAAATAGAGTTAGTACAAGATTGTGCAAGTCAACAGCTTTTGTTCAATTCATGCTTGTACTTAAAGAATACTGTTTCAATGCATTTCAGCAACTATGCAAATAATTTTAATTGAAAACAACACTAATGCATTGCAAATAAACCGCCTAGATATTTACTTCATGGCAGCGTTCATAGATCAGAATAATAAGTAAAATATTCTTAGCTGACATTCACTGTATTTTAACACCTTACAACAGAATGCAATTCAGGCTCACAGTTACGTTTTCCTCAAAGAATGCATGCTCCTACAGCAAAGCAGTCAAGTAATTGACTTTATGCAGCTTGGAAAATTTAAGGTTTTTTTCTTACTACTGATAAGAATAAAATTGGGAAACTTCAATTTCTAGTTTTTATCCAATTTCTAGTTTTAGTATTAGAGAACATACTGTCAACTCTGACTAGCTGAATTGCTTGTAATATCCTCTGCTGTATGCTGGTGAGTGACTAGATGTATTTTTTCTACTTTAGACCAAACAGATTCTTCCTTAGGAAAGGTTAAGTGCTATCATCAAATTTTCAAGTTTTATATAATTAACTCTAGCCCCGTTACAAACTGTTCCTTTAAGCTGAAAAGCAACAGCGGTGAGGGGTAAAGGAAGGTGAAAACACTGTTCCCTCAAACACATTAGAGACTTCTGGTTGACAAGATTTACTTGACATCTCTAAAGGAAACCGAAGCTTGGAAACATCCTCCTTCTGACCTGTGCAACACACACATCTTTAATACTATCATAAGCCATCACTTCTGCACTTACTTTCTCTATATGATGTAGAAGACTCTAGCAAGTGGCTTGAAATATTCATCAAGTCAAAACGGTTACACTAGGAAGGCTGAAGGTAGGAGGAAAGAGCTTTTGTCATACGTCGGAAACAATACAGTACACAGAGCAGCACTGTGGAGGGCTACGTATCTCCACTTCTTCTAGGAAGGGAACAAGGAACTTACAGGAACAGCTGCTCCACAGCCATCATTAGATACTGATCACTGCTCTGAATGCCAAATGCCTCAAGAATTCTTGGGTTTGTTTCTCCTTACTAATAAGTAGCATCCAGATTTCTCAGCTGGACATAACTAGAGATTTTAAATGGAAGGCGATTTCATCTCTCTTTATACTTACACCTTTTATTTCCTGAAAACTCGATTCAGGCAGGCTGTTGTTTATCAAGAAAAGATTTAACTAAAGAAAGGACTAGTACTATATGTAAGCTCTATGCTGCCTACAAAGTTGCACAATCTGTAGAGGCACTTGTTCAAACGAAAACCTAATATAAACTGTGCAATCTAAGTAAGTACTAGCTCATATCCATTGAATTAAAATGCACATTTAATTAAATCACATTTGCTGGTTATTAGGATTAGTTATATGCAGGGGTGCATCACAGGAAAACAAAATTTATCAAGCTACACTTTGCAGCTGACAGTAAACAGAAGAAACATCTGTAGTTAGTGATCTGAATTAATTTGATCCAGTGACTTGCTTATGTTAAACATATTAAATTTTCATTTCTTCAACTAATTGTTATTCAGCAATGAAGGGTTTTCTACTCTCTGTACTCTGAAACAGTTTCTCAATTATTCATTTCAAGCTCATTCAGAAGTTGGAAAAGAGGATGAAAATACTGTCACTACACTTAAAAAACAATTATCTGCTTATAAAAAATATCTTTACATTTAGAGAAATAACAGGTCCACATAATGTTGAAGTTAACATCAACTCAGTGTGTTGATATATTTCAGAACTTGAACAGCAAGTATTCTTAATTTAATTTGGAATTCAAATCACAGAACTAAGGTTGACATCTATGTAATTGTATGCAGCATTAAAATGTATCTTTTTAAAGTTTCACTAGATCTGTAGTGAATTTACCAGGAAGTCAAGAGCTTCCTCTTATTCTTGGAATAAGTAAAGGTGAAGAGGAAATAGTTATTTTGTGTCTACCACATACTCTGCATATACTTTAACTTCACTGGCAAAGTAGTTGTCATCATGCACAAAAAGAAAATACTCTAGAAAATTCTTTAGATTGCTATTTTTTTATGTAAACAACATGCTACAAAAGTGCAGGAAGCACAGCAGTTCATATGACAGCACAGTGCCAAGATCTACCTCAGGTACTCACTCTGCTACTGTATTACTGAACTCTATCCCACAACCATAACTCTTTGAGGGTTTTTGGACTGCTTCTAAGTAGTACACTGCCATATTCATGAGTCTACAACTCAAAAGAACACCACATATGACTTTAAAAAGTGCAAAGAAAAGCCATTATTCATAATTACAAAGAAAAAAAAATTGTTCCCTTGAACTTCAATCACTGTCCTCCAAACTTTTGAAAGAATCTTCAATAGGCAGAAGAGTCTGAAGTCTCAGGCAACTGTTTTTTGACAAACAGGATGAGAACAGCTTACATTTATAATGAAAGTCTACTGACTGATGACAGAGTGGATGCTCCCATTAACCGAATCTCTTAAAACACAAAGTATCACTTGCCAAGTACTTTTCAAAAACGTGCAGCACAGCTTTTCTTCAAGTTTGACATGGAATAGTTTTAAAAGCCATTTTAAAACCCTGTCACAGCTGTTTACAAAACCTCATTCAGCTACCAAACAACAGAATACACTCACAAATACACTACACAGACTTTTGGAACTCTGAACAAATATGCAAATTAAAGAGTGAATTTAATTTAGTTTTCATCTGTCTTGATTGTTTTGCAATTAGTAAAATCAGAACTGGTGAAAGTAGTAGGTGGGTGCTGAGAGAAGAGAAGAAGTGCAAGAACCTGTAATTGAAAAATTGAAAAAGAAAAGGTAACCAAATTAAATAACACATGTTTACCTGCATATTAACTTTTTAATGAAAGAAAGCACTGCTGCCAGGCAAGTACAGACTTTAAAGAGTCGAAACTGTGTTATGGCCATGGTGAGAAACCCTTCCTGCAAAAGAAAAAAATTAGATGCAGAGGATTATACATCTTTATACAGTACTTAAAGCCAACTACCTTAGCTGCTGCTAAGCAAGGAGCATTCCATGAAACTGTATTAATGCAAGAAAAGAGATCAGGTACCTGGGGCAAAGGTGCTACCTGCCTATTATCAGGATATTTCAGTGATGTAAATAATACAAGTATCTAATATATATAGCCTTTAAAGAAACAGCACAAAATCACAGGTAAAGTCAAAGGCACTCTTAAAGAGGAAGTGCAGGCAACCATTTGCAGTGCCTGTGCAGCTGATCTGTTTCAGACACTACCAGTGGCACTGGACACTAGCAGTGCAAGACAGAATAATCATCAGAGAAAAGCTCTTGAATGCTTCAGTATGTCTTGCATATACAAATTATACATTTAGTCATTAAGTGAAACCCTAAAATTGGCTGTTTAAATATACTGCCCATTTTGACAGAAATGTATGATGAGAACAAACACTGTTTATTTTAGAACTAGTCTCACTGAAAAATCATCATTGAAAAAAGACTGTTCATCCTGTGTTCACTACTGCACCAGATAACCCACTGAACTATTGATATTTCTTTGCCTCACTGGATCTCAACAGCCAAGAAAAAAATCATCTTTGGCCGAAGCCACTCCTGTTTGTAGCTATTTTTCAGTGACAATTTGATAATCTAGTGAATTTATACTCATCATACCACATCATTCTAACACACCACCTTGACTAGCTACAGACTGACTCAGAATAACCTGCTGGAATTCAAGGATCTCTTTTCTCTTCTACAGGTGAGTATTTCAGAGCAAAGAATAAGAGGTTAGGCTTCACAAATAGCTTTTCATTATATACATCTACACTTGTAACAACATTTCCTGCTGCAAGTTTAACATACCTCCTGGTGAGAAGAGAAGGCAGCCCTGTGACATTTTCCTCAGGCCATGAGTATTCCATGGAAGGACAGCTTGATTTCAAATATGCTATGGCATTTAAATCACTTTTTATATTCCAGGCTTTAAGTTAGGAAGAGTCAGGAAGGTGGATCATTAGGTAGGTTGCTCCAATACTGTCCTGAGAATTTTATTAAAAAGGTACATAATGGGATTTGTGAGCTTCATGGAGCATAGATTTATTTTTATTGGTGCTCATTTGCTAGATAAAGTAACTACTATTAAACACTGTAGTAATATAGAACCGGAAATACTGCTTTACATATTGTCCAGAACAGGACTTTCAGCTATTGAAAAATCATACAGGGGTTATTAAACAAATGGGCCCTTTTACTGCAAAATGGAAGGCTTAAGTCAGTGTTAACCACCAAATTACAGACTGCACTATCAAGCTATAGCTCAAGAGTAAGGCCTCATAGGACACATATCACCTCTACTTCAACATTTGTGTTATCTTATTTCATTTCATGGGAGACTTAAAAACCTTGAGAACTTTATACAAGGTTGGACTGTCTCTTTATCTATCAGAAATAGAAAGCAGTCAGTTCCCACAAAGAAGCAAGAACAGACATTGTCCGACACATTTAGCTTGTAGTTTAAAAGACTGGACCATCATTTCATATTATGCTCAAGCACTTCTTTGCCTTTCAGAATGAGCAATGCTGACAATATCTAGATGACAGAAGAATGTCAAGAATTTGAATGATTCGGAAATAATGGAAGTTAGTGAAAGAAGAGTCATTAGATGGAAAGTTCTCTATCCTAAAGGTAGAAATTTTTGCAAACTCACACTGAATTGGTGAAAGAAAATGTTATTTTTATGAGAGGCAGTTAGAAGTTATCTAACTGGGATGAGAGGCATAAAGAGCATGTGACCTGCTGAAATGAGAATAAAGGTACGTCTTTTCTGAAAGGAAGCTTGTTTAGAAGCTCACCCCACTCTACCAGAGTTCACTCTTTTATCAGCTTGGGGGCAGGAGGGAAGGAGTGGAATAGCACACAATATTAGAAAGAGTAAAGCTCTTTTCCCTTGTTCAGGCTACCTAACTGCTACACTGGACAGTACAGACAGATCCTAAATTTAAAAAAACCCCTAACTATTGATGGAAAAGGTTGTTTTAGGAAGTCATCAAAAACCTTTACAGAGTCAGTACTATTTACACCTAAAGTCAAGGAACTGGGAAGATTACTAAGTGTGAAACTAAAACCAAAACAAAGTTCAAGTGTGTTAGTTACAAATATATGTATTTATATGTGCACATACAAATGAGCCCAGTTTTCAACTCGTCTCCATTTTTTCATACATCAAATTGTATACTTTATTGAGTTCTCAATATAAAGTTTAACAACTGAAGAAACCAGAATCCACAGGATCTCTGGCTTGCAGAGTCAGTGGACTTGTGAAGTCCACTGTTGACAAGAATTAACCACCAGATGTTAATCCCTTTCCCAGGTCATTCCCATACATGAGTAACTACACTTCCAGTATCACCAGTATGCCCATTTGGCAGAGTTCAGTAGCTATCATCATTCCCCTTGACCATCAGATAACTTGCACCTCTCCACTTTCCATGTGTCAGGCAAAGATTTCAGAGTTACAATGAGACATATGGTCACCTAACATATTGGTGATAGAGCTGCATTTCATTTCAACTGAGCTGGAACTAGGCCCTTTAAAGGCTGAACTTGACCTTGGCGGTCTTTTCCAACCTTAATGATTCTATGATTTAAGACAGTACGTACTGTTTTGCCCACCTCTTTTCTGAGCATTGATTGCAGTCTTTCAAATTAAGCTCTGTACACTATAAACTGTCAGATGCACAACCTGAGTTTTGTCAACAATATGCTATCAGCCAGGCATAGTACTATTAGCAATCATTCACTTTAAAAAGAACTTTCCTTGGTGTACCTAGTTTTAATACTGCTATTTATGATATGGAGTATATATGTATTAATTTTAGCAATATGCTAAAAGCTGTTTAAAACACAATCTCAAACCAATTATTGTCCCAAGGTAAGGACAAGTCAAGCATCTTCCCCTTTATCTGAAACAGCACTTGAAACATGTACATTGTTGGTCTAAGAACGGCAGTATCTGAAAAGTTAAAGCTTAGCTAAAGGTTTTGAGTTTTGTTCGGTGCCTTTTGGGGTTGGGTTTTTCTCTGGGAATTTTTTTAAGTTAAATTAATTTCTCAAAGATAAACCATTTTACATTCCGAACCAGTTCTATGAATACAGATGTACACAGAACCCTAATTTTCCTCAGTTCACTGCAAACTTAATTCACCCGATATTAAACTTGTCAAGTGAAACAAGGTGTTCATCCTTTTCTTGTCCAACTTTCTTAGACACTGGAAAGAAGCACAGCCATGTATCTTCTCTTTCTCATGGGAAAAAATACTGAACAGTGTAATGCTAAACAATATTCTGTCTTCCTTTTCTTCTCTTAAGCCTTTCCTTGACAAACAATCCCAAAAGGAACCACAACTGTATCAGCAGACAATTATAACACAGGATGACAGAGACACAATACAAAGTTGTAGTGCTACATCAAGAATCCTAAAACATTTCTTAACAGATAGAGGCAAACATGAAACACAGACTAAAATTCAGAAAAATTGGTAAGAGTTGTCTGTCAGCCTGACACATCCTTCTGCATATCACACCTCATGCCTCAGCTTCCCATTTATAAAACGGGATGGAGACTTCCTTCTCCCACTACTGAAATTGCTTCTAATGTATTACATTTATCAGACTTAGTGTGAAATGAACAACAGATATAAACAAGCAAATAAATCAAGATATGAATCCTAATCAATTTAATACTAGTGGTTAACTTAACAATTTTGTAACAGACACCAAATTCAGCTGGTTTGACTTGTGCATCTCATACTGCCTTCCAGTGGTAAAGTCACAACAGGTGTTCACATGGAATATGAGCACAAAAAGGACTAAAAGATAGAAGCCACAAGATGCTAAACACTGTAGACCCCAAGCCAGAAGAATGAGTCAGCTTAAACATTTTAGGGACCCACAAAGGAAATAGAATGAAGGGAGGGAAAGTTCAGAATTTTATTGAAGATTTTTACATTGCTTACAGCTGGCAACAGTGGCCTCATTAGAGCTCCTGGCACCTCTGACTTCACTGACAGCAGCCAGTGCAGTCCACCCTGAGATGGACTGGTTAGTCAACTATGGTGCAAGAAGCAAGGCTCTCACTGCTCATCACTGTACAATAAGCACACTGGCACCTGCAGAAACATTTCCTCTTTCATATCTAACTTATACTTCCTCCTTTATATCTAACTTTGCATCTAAATACCACTTACACAGGATTTCTACAGACAGAGCCAAATCTAAAATAAAGTCACTTCGGGGCACTAAAATTATTTTACTAACTTGTTTTCTCCTAGTGAACTCATTTTTTATCGTCAGTGAAAAAGAAGTAATACAGTCATTATAAAGCACCTATCCTGCTCTCCTCTGATACTCTACAATGCCAACTGATTTGTACTGTGCAGCTTTCTTTAGATATCATCTTGAAAATACAACTTCCACCTTGTATTACCAGTGTCTTGTGAATTGATTACATTTTCTTTCACATCAGCTCACTTATGACTCTGGAATGTAAAGAGGAACACACCTTGGAATCAGTGATTTGAGCCCATATTAAACACAGCTAGATAAATAACCAGATGATGATGCCTAAAATAACTTGTCTGAAACTGAAAGGCTCTCCTCCAATTTACATAAGCAGACACAAAAAAAGCTTCACCTTCCTAAAGCAAAATAAGAAGTTCATTTTCTAGTACAAAAGACTAACAGGGCATTGAGTGTTTACATTTGTCAGCACCAAAACTCCATACTGGTTCAGTGGTGCTTTTGTGCTGTCACTATATCAGCTGATAAAAACCTAGCGAAGTTTCAGTGGTAAGGATAGAATTTCTTAAAAGTTTATCTTGTATTAAGTTTTACATAAGTAGAATGGCCAAATCAACCTAAAAATCAGCAAGTAGGTTTACAGGGAGATGGAACTTTATGAAGATTAGTAGATAGAGATAAAAAAGCCTGTTTTCAAGCACACAAATCCTCCTCCAAATCATGTATGTTACAAGATGTATCAAGACCTTCTGCATTTAAAAAAGGCAATGTAATGATTCAAGAAGAGATTTTGTCAGGTACTGAAAGACACAACCAGCACCTCCTGCATTTAAAAAACAGCAACCATGACTCTGTAGCCTGATGAGAGGTTCCATTGTCTTCTTCCTGGTTGATTCATGTGATTTCTTGCTTTTTTTCATCACTTTACATAGAAACAATATTGAAAACACTTGTGTGTGGAGAGAAAGAAATCCTACCTGTCTTGACCACTGAGTTTGATAAATAGACACATTAACTGGCAGCATGACTGAACCTTAAAGCCATGCCACTACGGCATTAGGGACAGAAGCAGAATCAAAAGGGAAGATTAGAAGGCATCTCGTCTATCTAATTGCAGGTAAATGGTTGTGGGATGTTTGTAAAGGTACTGTAGTTTCAACACTGATGTTCCAACTTTCAGTGCAAATACCCTAACTAGGCAGCCGAAGTAGCTGGGGCAGAAGGCAGCTCACTCACATGAATCATAGGCAGAGTAAACTCATCCAAGGCACTGAAATCCAGAAAAAGATACTGTCAAAAGCTGCAGAAGATACCAAAAGTCAAGACAGAATGTTTGTAACTAAAGGCAGCAAAATCTGGTGACTGTTGGCGATTCCTGAGTTATTTCTAGACACCAAACACTTTGATATACAACACACAGTTTCTACTCTTTTTTAAACATGTTACTCCCAGAGCCATAAAATTTCTAAAATACCACCACATCTCACCCCTTCCTCTCCAAGAAACTGAATATAGCTACAGCCTCACTAATATGAACTCCTGAAGCATTCTGTTCTGAATTAGAATAAATCCTACTCTTTAAGGCAATATTACTTAAAATAGAAAGTTGATGTCCCCTGACTGATTCTTTGACAATTCCTTACCTATATATGCCACTGTCTTCTGAAAACCGGCATACAGAACACAGATGGAAGTAATGCAGTCTTGTGAAACTACACTATAACTTTATTCACCTTTGCAACAAGTCTTTTACATAATGTACTAATTCATGTAACTCACTTCACAAAACTGCAGTTCTTAGACATAGAACTGGAGTTCAAGAGACCCCAGTTCTGTTCCAGTCCTTATTTGTCATCCTGGACCTAAGTTTTCTGTAATTACATGGAAAGCCAGAGACCTCAAATTAACACACTCATCGTTACTACCTCAAAATCATCTAGCAATGCCTGTCCTGACATGAACTAGCTATTTACAAATAATGTAAATCTCTGCAGTGCACATCTGTATTTCCACAGAGCTATAAAACAGCAAGCTACGCTATTTTCCATTACATGTGCAACTCAGACACTTACACTGTAAATTCATGACCAAAAAACAGTACCCTACCATTCTACTGACCAGCCACAGCTTAGATATTATTAGAGATGGCACCGAAGCCAGATAATAGCACTTAATCTTTCTGTGGGCAGTTAGAGATTTTTAAGTCTTTAAAAGTGTGCTAAGAAACCTTCACACTATGTATTATGAAATTTTCCGGTCAGGGCAAACAGTAGGTAACCCCAAGCAATGCCGTCCCACCAGCAGCTCTGACAGGACGTGTGCCCTCGTCCTTTCCCAGAGTGTGCCAAGCCCCCAGTCCTCAAACGCTGCCTATCTACTGCTCCGCCGCTTCATGTTCTTCCCCAGTCCACGAGATCCTCCCGCTTCGCCCCGGAAGGGGCCCAGACCAGCCGGGCAGAGGCCGCGGGCCTGGCGCTCCCAGGCTGGCCGAGCAGCCCCGCCGCTGGGCGAGGGCCAGGGGTGTGGTGGCCACAGAGCCGCGGGGCCGGG